>CAUYQG010210713.1:0-61871 GCA_963574415.1 Tarsius wallacei | reverse complement strand
AGATTTCAACTCTTATAGATACAGATATATATATATATATATACCATATATATATATATATATATATATATATGGTTTAATGGCATTAAATTAAAAATGAAGCAGCCCAATATGCATCAAATAAATATTCCAGAAGAAAATATTCAAAAAATATCAGAAAGTCAATGTTCAAATAGATAATGGCTCTGAATTTTCTAGAATTGAAGAAAGACTTGGATACTCTGTTCAAAAAGGCATATTTAATACTAAGCAAAATTATAAAAAAAACAAATAAACTTGGACATGTTGTACTGAAATTGCCAAATGCTAAGAAAATCTTATTAGTAATCAGAAAGGGAAGAGATTGGTGGACTTCCTACGAGCAATAATAAAGGTAAAAAGACAACTGAGCAGTATTTTCAAACAGATGAGAAAAAACACTTATTAACCTAGAACTCTATACCCAGCTAAAGTATTTGTATTAATCTGCTAAAACTGTCATAACAAAATACCACAGCTGAGTGACACAATTTTATTTTATCATAGTTATGGAGGCTAGAAGTCCAAGATCAAAGTGCCATCAGGGAGGGCTTCTAGCAAAGCTTCCCTTCCTGACTTGCAGATGGCTGCCTATTTCTATGTCCTCAGTTGGCCTTTCCTCTGTGTTCACATGGAGGGAGGGAGGAGAGAGAGAAAGAGAGAGAGGAGGGGTGGAGAGGGGTGGAGAGGGGACGGGAAGGGAGGGACAGGGAGGGGAAGGGAAGGGAGGGAATGTCATCATCTCTAATGTTTCTTCTGTTTCTTATAAGGACACCAGTACTATTGAATTAGAGCCCCGCTCTCATGAACTCATTTAACCTTAACTATCTCCTAAAAGGCGCTATATCCAAATAGAGTTGCATTTGGGTTTATTTCTTCAACAAATAATTTTTTGGGGGGGCACAATTGGTTCATAACACTATTGTTGAAGAGATAGAGAGTAACACAAAGGTATTTTAAGATGAGCAAGCTGGAGGAATTTTATGACTAAACAGGCCCTTGATAAAAGTACTATTATAGGATAGGCTATATTAGAGATTGATTAAAACAAACAGGCATGAAAATGCAACAAGTAATGGGAGCCAGTGATATTGATAAACAAGGATATAAATCTAAGTAAGCATGAACTGTATAAACAATATTATTCATTACTTTTAGAAGGTTAAAATAAAGTGGAACTAAAATCTTGGGCAACAGTAACATGGAAGATGAAAAGTAGGTAATCAGGTTCAAAGCATTTTAAGTCCTTGCATTTTGTAGTAGGATAAAAAGATATTGATTAACTTCATGCTTTTAAAAATAAAGTATTATATAAGAAAGTTATGGGTACTACTAAAAGAATAGCCAAAAACCCCCCCCAAAAAACAAAAAACAAAAAAACCAAGTAAAACTTCTAAACCAATAGAAGTCATAAAAGAGAAAAATGGAAAACTTGTCAATGAAACAGTATAAACAATATGGTAAATACAAAACTCAAAATTCGATGGCAAAAATGATCAGCAATTATAATAAATAAAAACAGTAAATTATCTGGTTAAAAGAGATTCTCAGATTGTATTTTCCAAAGAACTCAGTTCTATGCTTGTTAAACTAGACACTACTATAACAAAATGACAAAGTAATGTTGAAGTGAAATAGATGAAAAAATTAAGACCAGACAAATATTAACCTTAAAAATCTGATTTAGGCAATATCTGACAAAATGTACATTAATGACAAAAAGCACCATTAAGGATAAAGGAGGACATTACTTAATTATAAAAAAAATTTCCATATGAAAAATAACCGTCTTGAACCTAGTTCATCTAACAACAAGACTTCAAAAATTAATAGAATTATAAAGAGAAGTTGACAAGTACACAATCTCATAGTGGGGAATTTTAACGTACCGTGCTCATATAAACAAATGCATCAAGCAAACAAATATTGTTTAGAATTTGAAAATTTGAATAACAAAATGGTTAGACCTGACCCAATGGACATATATAAAATCTTGCAGGAACTAGTGAATACAAATTATTTTCGAACAAATAGGGAACATGTATGAAAATCTATCTTTTACTAAATCTTAAAGAAAATCTCTAGTACCAAAAAGCCAATTTCATATGGACCAGGTGGTTTGACAAAAATGCAATACAATGTGAATTCCACAACTAAGAACTAAATTAAAGGAGAAAACAGCCAGGCTCGGTGGCTCAACCTGTAATCCTGTGCCTTTGGGAGGCTGAGGTGAGTGGATTGCCTGAGCCCGCGGGTTCGAGACCCGCCTGGGCAAGCAAGACCTCATCTCTACAATAAATCAAAAAATCAGCCGGGCATGGTAGCGCGTGCCTGTAATTCTGGCTACTTGGAAGGCTGAGGCGGAAGGATCGCCGGAGCCCAGCAGGTCGAGGCTGCGGTGGCCGGGAGTGGCCACTGCACTCCAGTCTGGGTGACAGAGTGAGACTCCAACTCAAAAAATAAAAAAAAAAATAAAAAAAATAAAGGAGAAAACAAAACCTTTTTGTCATCTCAATAAGTATGCAAGCAGTTTAATAAATTTCAAAAAAAATTTATTCTTAAAAATAAAAAAGTCATCTAACACAGTAGAAGTAGATCCTTCACCTGATAACAATAATCCAGGAAAACCTTACAGCAAACATATTTAAAGTCGGAAATATTATTAGAAGACCCTTTCAAGTCAGGAAGAAGACTGACAAGAAAATTTTTAATCACCATTTTTATTTGGCATTATAAATGAGGTCCTAACCAGCTCATAGGGAAAAGAAACATATAAGGCATATATATATGTATACATATATATATGTATATTTATGAATGGCATGATTGTTCACCCAGTTAATGTCAAAGAACATGTGGACATCTTTCACCTCTTTGATTAAATATATTCCTAGGTATTTTAGCTTTTTGGCTGCTATTGTAAATGGAATTGAGTTCTTGATTTGATTCTCAGCTTGGTTACTATTGATTTATAGCACTCCTACTGATTTGTGTGTTCATTTTGTATCCTGAAACTTTACTAAATTCATTTATCAAGTCCAGGAGCCTTTTGGAGGAGTCCTTAGGGTTCTCTAGGTATAAGATCATATCTCTGGCATACAGAAATAGTTTGATTCCTTTTTTTCCAATTTGGATATACTAAGTTACAAAAGTGGTCATAGACCATCTATTTGTTTGAGCAAAATTGCAGGTACTTCCCCCCTAAAGAAAGAAAAAAGAAAAGAAAACTGATTTTTTAAAAAGTAAATATCTTGGGCAACCCCTTCAGGTCCCCTCCCACTGTGGGAGCTTTTCCGTCCTCTTGATTAATCCAGCTTTAAAAAGAAGTAAAACAAGAAAATATTCTGTTTTTTCACTTAAAATATTGTTATTTTTATGGTACCTTTCTCTTCTTTTGATGCTTTCGTTCCAGGCCTAACACATAAATAATTCCTTTCAGGCAAATAGTAAATATGTTAAATACAGTGTTATCAATATTTGTTCTTTAACATAAAACAAGGAACATGTACGTGAACTAATGGAACTAATATAGAGTTCAACAAGTTCTTCTGGGCATGATATCAATATGCAAAAATCGATAGTGCTTCCCTACACCAGTAAGAACCAAGAGGAAAATTTTATAAAAGGCAATTCTCACAACAAATATAGCATCCATAATTTTGCATTGGTGTCTCTTCTCTTCTCACATCTTACTTTATTTCAGGCCTTGAATTGTTTTAGCAAGAATTGACACCTTCCCTCCCTCACCACAATATGCTTGGGCTATGGGGTTTGCTCTTTTCCTCTAAGCCCTCTAAATAGAAATTAACCATTTTACAGCAAAAACAAATTAAGATGAACAGGATTATTGGGAAGAACTTAGAGAATATCTCTTGGCAGTGGTTTCTCTTTCAAGTCTCTAGTGGCTTTGATTCAGTTACTGCTATAGAAATTGAATATCACAGTGAAAACTCTGATTCTTCTCGTACCAGCTTATTACAACTTTAATTTATTCCTATCTCACCTAAGTAAAGGAGTCAAGGCCCCTGTAGGAAATGTGTGAACTCCCCTGAGTATATTGAAGCAAGAAGTTCATCTATTTAGTCTTCCTTGAAAAAAATTGAAGTAGACAAAAATAAATAAAAATATATCTCGTGTTCATGGATTGGAAGAAAAGTTATTGCTAAAAGGTCCATATTAGCCAAAGTGATCTACAGATTCAGTGTAATCTCTTATCAAAATACCAGTGGGATTCTTCAGAGAAATAGAAAAAAAAATTCCAAAATTTGTGTAGAGTTATAAGGGACCCTGAATAGCCAAAGCATTCTTGAACAAATGAACAAAGCTAGAAGTATCACACTACCTGAATTCAAAATATATTATGAAGCTATAGCAATCAAAATATCATGGCACTGCTATAAAAACAGACATGTAGAACAGTGAAACAGAATAGAGAGCCTAGAAATAGATCCACGCACTTATAGCCAACTGATTTTTGACAAAGATGTGAAGAACATACAATGAGCAGGGACAGTCTTCAATACATGGTGTTGAGAAGGCTGGATATCCACATGCTGAATAATGAAATTAGATCATTATCTTACACCATATAAAAATCAACTCAAAATGGATTAAAGACTTAATTGTAATGCCTGAAACTGTGGAACTACTAGAAGAAAATGTAGAAGAAAAGCTCCATGACATTGACCCAGCCAACTAATTTTTGGATAGGACTCACAAAAGCACAGGCAACAAAACCAAAATTAGACAAATGAGATTATATTACACTAAAAACTCTCTGCACAGCAAAGGACACTATCAACAGGGTAAAGAGACAACCCAAATAATGGAAGAAAATATTCTCAAACTATGCATCTGATAAGGGATTAATATCGAATCTCTATAAGGAGCTCAAGCAATTCCATAGCAAGAGAACAAATGGGCTGATTGAAAAGTGGGCAAAAGTCCTGAATAGACATTTCTCAAAAGAAGACATCCAAATGGTCAACAGGTATATCAGAAAAATGCAAATCAAAATCATAATGAAATATCACCCCACGCCTGGTAGTCCAAGGTAGAGGGTATGTATCTGGTAAAGGCCTCATGCTGTGTTATAATGTGGCAGATGACATCACATAGTGGGAGCACATGTGAGAGTGGTCATGTGCAAAAGGGACAAAACACATGGGGTGTCCTTGCTTTATGATGACCAGCCATCATAGTAATTAATCTGGTTTCCCAAGAGTGCAAACTCCCTCACTCACAGAAGACTGCCTTAATCTCCTCATGAGGGCAAATCCCTCCTGACCCAAATGCCTCTTTGTTTTTCTTTTCATATTTATTTTATTTTAAAGATGTGAGGTACAATTCAGGATTAGGTATACAAGTGGATCGTACAGGTAAAGTTTGGGTCTACCTTTGTTCCCCAATTTGCCTGGTTTGAGTTAAGGTTTGCTTATTAATGTTATGTGCCCCCCCCCCCCAGCAGTTTCTGGCTACTGCCAATCCCTTTCTTATAGTATTTTGGAAAATGTTCAGGGTCTGCTTATGAGTGAGACCATATGGTGCTCAGTTCTTTGTTTCTCTCCACACTGTTACACTGGGGACCAAGCCTCAACATGAGTGTTGGTGAGAATATACCACATTCAACCCATAGCAGTAGGAATATAATTTTGTACAGGCACTATTGAAAATAGTATAAAGGTTTGTCCACCAAAATTAAACAAAGTAGAACTACCATATGATCCAGAAATTTCACTTCTGTGTAATTAGCCAAAGGAAACTAAATCAGAATGTGAAAAAAATATCTTTGCTTCCACGTTTATTGCAGCGTTATTCACAATTGCTAAGCTATGGAATCGATGTAAGTGTTCATCAATAAATGAATGGATAAAGAAAATGTGGAATATATACACAATGGAATACTATTTAGCCATTAAGAAAACAAAATTCTGTCATTTGCAGCAACATGGATGAGCTTGGAGGACATTATGTTAAGTGAAATAAGTCAGACACAGCAAGATAAATATCACATTATCTCACTAATGTAGAATCTAAAAAAGTTGATTTTATAGAACTAGAGAGTAGGTTGGTGGTTACTGGGAACTGTGGCGATTGGGAGAGTCAGGAAGATGGCTGGGGTAGTTGGGAAGATGTTGGTCATATGACAAAAGTTTCAGTTAGATAGGTGGAATAAGTTCAAGAGATCTATTGTACAACAAAGTGGCTATATTTAATAACAATATATTGTATTCCTGAAAAGTACTAAGACAGTACGGGCATTAAGTGTTTTCACCACAAAAATAATAAATATGTGAGGCAATGCATATGATTATTAGCAAGATTTACTCATTCCACAGTGTATATTTACTTCAAAATATCATGTTATATGTAAGAAATACATACAATTTTAACTGTCAATTTAAAAGAAAAACAATTTCATTGACCTTTAAAAGCTATTTTGGAAAGTTCAAGATAAAGAGGAGCAAAAAAAGAAAGGGGAAGACCAAAAGGAAATATAAGTACTTCAAGTATTTTGTAAGTAGGCCAGGTGTGGTGACTCAAACCTGTAATTTCAGCAATTTGGGAGGCCGAGGTGGGTGGACTGCTTGAGCCCAGGAGTTCAAGACCAACTTGGGCAACAATGTAAACTTATTTCTTAAAAAAAAAAAATCAAAAAGTTATTCAGGTATGGTGGCATGCACCTATGGTCCCAGTTATTTGCGGTGCTGAGGTAAAAGGATTTCCTGAGCCAAAGAAATCAAGGCTGCCATGAGCCATGACTGTCGTGATTGTGTCACTGCACTCCAGCCTGAGGGACAGAGTGAGACCCCGACTCAAAAAAAAAAAAAAAAAGAATTTTGTAAATACATAAGAAACCATTTTTAAAAACAAAAGCCCCAGCTGTAATTAGATTTATAGAATGAAGGAAACCAATACGATGAAAATAAATTTAACTATTGAGCAAGAGGACTTTCAAACTGTTTTGAAAAAACAAAGTATAATATCACCTTAAGGAATCCTTAAAAATTATGAATGTTGGTGAAGATTTAGAAAAAAGATCTTGAATGATTATATATACAAATATGTAGATGGCTGTGGATCACATTGGAGAGTCAATTGTAGGGTATACCAGTTATTTTTAATATGCAGATGAATGTGATACCAAGTTAGTAGAAGATACTTCTTTTATACTAAATACTAAATTGCTAAATAATATGAAACTATATCTAAAACAACAGGACAATGGCAAAGCATCTTTTTCTCTATAAAGAAAAGATCTTCAAAGATGAAAAATTAAATGAGCAAAATAAGAACAATTGAAAGGGAATATAAATGCAAAACAAAGTAAATAGTGTCAAGAAACACTCGTTAGAGAAAACAGATAAAATATGTTTGCATTGCTGGGCTCAGTGTCTCAGCCTGTAATCCCGTGCCTTTGGGAGGCTGAGGTGAGTGGATTGCTTGAGCCCGCAGGTTCGAGACCCGCCTGGGCAAGCAAGACCTCATCTCTACAATAAATCAAAAAATTAGCCGGGCGTGGTAGCACACACCTGTAGTTCCAGCTACTTGGAAGGCTGAAGCGGAAGGATCGCCGGAGCCCAGCAGGTCGAGGCTGCGGTGGCTGGGAGCAGCCACTGCACTCCAGTCTGGGCGACAGAGTGAGACTCCAACTCAAATATATATATATATATATATATATATATATGGTTGCATGTGCATATCATGTGTAAGTAATATGTTCTATAGGTCAAGAGGCTTCTTCAAGGAAAAAAACGTGACTTTGAGCATGGATATACATTAAGTAAAAATTAGGCACCAATACATATTCTAAAGAATAAGAATAAATAACTTTGCATTTATAACTACCACAGTAAAGGGGAGTCCAATTTGAAAAAGTAGAAGTTTTTTATAAGAAAGATATAATTTCTAAAATATAAGTTGAAGAAACAGTGTCACACAAACTAAAAATCAGTCATTGAATATAGTAGGAATTACCTTACTTTGCTTAATGAAAGGGTAAAGTTAACTAAAATTTGGTGAGCTCAGGATATCAGCTACTTTCAAGGGCATAATATCTATTTCCTTAGTGACTTATTTAGGGAAATATACTAAAATTAGAATATATTTAAAAGATAAATTGCTAAATTGGAGAGGAAAAAAATTCTATTTACAATAGTAACAAAACCCCTAATAAATCTAGAACTATACCTCGCAAAATGTATGCAAGATCTTTAAGTACATATTATGAAATGTTATTGAAGAATATAAACAATGATTTAAATATAAATACTAGAAGAGATACACCATCTTAATCATTTGGGGGACTCGATATCATAAAGAAGTCAGTTCTCCAAAGATTAATCTGTAGTTCAATGCAATTGCAACCACATCCCACATGTTGTTTTTATGGAACTTGGCAAATTTATCCTAAAATTCATATGAAAGAGAAGAGGCACTTCTTAGCCAAGATTCTCTTGGAGAGAAAGAATAAGTTGAAAATACCAGTTCTATCAGATATTGAGAATTATTATGAAACTGTATTAATAAAAAGTGTGATTTTGGTACATAGATAGATAAATATACTAGTAGAGCAGAATGAAAATTCCAGAAACAAACTCACACACATATGTGAAGTTGGTATATGACAGAGAGAAAGCTTCAAATGAATAAAAATAGGATACATTACTACTCAAAAATTAGTCCTGGGACAATTGGCTATTCATATGAAAAAAAATTCCTGCATACATTAAATTCAAGGTGGATTAAAGACCTAAATGTGAAAAAAATCCTTTTAAAATTTTGAAGAATATCTTCATGATCTCAAGATAGGGCAAGGTTCTTTAAAACTACAGAAATGAGACCGGGCTCGATGGCTCAGCCTGTAATCTCAGCACTTGGGGAGGACGCGGTGAGTGGATTGCCTGAGCCCGCGGGTTTGAGACCCACCCGGGCAACTTGGCAAGACCTTGTCTCTACAATAAATAAAAAAAAAAATTAGCCAGGCGTGGCATCGCACACCTGTAGTTCCAGCTACAGACTGGAGGAAGGAATATATTTTAAAATGGGGGAATATATTTAAAAATGGAAGGCTGAGGCGGAAGGATCACCGGAGCCCAGCAGGTCGAGGCTGCGGTGACCAGAAGCGTGCCATGTCACTCCAGTCTGGGCAAGAGTGAGACTCCAACTCAAAAAAAATAATAATAAAATAAAATAAAATAAAACTACAAAATGAAAACCGTAAAAGAAAAGATTGATGCATTTGACATCATAAAAAATAAAAACTCTTATATGGTAAAATACACCGTAAGGAAATTTCAAAATAACAAGCCACAGAGTGGTAGGTGTTTTTGGATTATATAAATAATGAACAATTAATATCCAGCAGTCATAAAATACTAGGGAAATTCTTATGATAAAGACAAGCCATTCATTAGAAAAATGTGCAAAGGATGTGCAACCAGGCAATTTACAAAAGGGAAAAATTTGAGTCACCTAGAAACAAATGAAAAAACGTGTACAACTTCACTAGTAATGAGGAAAACAAATTAATTCAAAATAATTCACAGCCATCAAATTAGCAAACATTAAAAAGCAGGATAATATCAAGTGGTCATCCTGGGAAGATGTTAAGGAGCTAGACCTTTTGAGGGAGTATGCATTTATATACCTGCTTTGGAGAGCACTGTGGCAATATTTAGCAAAGTCAAAGTTATGCATGTCTTCTTATGATTCCAAATCCCTCTTCTAGGTATTTACCATAGAGAAATTATTGCAGGTATATACAAGAAGACCTACCAAAAATGCTTACAGCCATATTTCAAAAAAAATAATGTTCAACACTGTGGAAGGGGATTAATATTATAAATAGCAATATATTTAAAAATGGAATATTATATGCCAATTTAAAGTAATGAACTACAACCATATGCTTTAACAAAGATGAAACTGGAATTTAATTTTGAGTGTACAAAACAATTTGGAAAAGGGTATGTAGAGTACTTTTGTGCAATACAGGAAAATTGGTCATACATAGAGTATCTCTTGGGCTTTTGTGTAGTGGGCCACACACAACAGGTAATTTTTCCTCTTGGAAAAGTTCAGTCCTATCTCCTTGTGCCTGACAAACCTGAAGCAGTGAAGAAGAGAGACTTTTTTTTTTAGTTGGACTCTCACTCTGTTGCCCAAGCTGGAGTGAAGTGGAACAATCACAGCTTAATGCAACCTCAATCTCCTGGACTCAGACACTTCAACCTCCTAAGTAGCTGGGAGTACAGGCATGCAACACCATGGCCAGTTATTATTATTATTTTTGATTTTTTGTAGAGACGTAGTCTCACTACGTTACCTAGGCTGGTCTTGAACTCCTGGCCTCAAGCATTCCTCTGCCTCAGACTCTCAAAGTGCTAGGATTACAGGTGTGAGCTGCTGCACCTGGCCTCATGTACATTTTAAGTTAAAAAATATTCTTCACTTTACCCTTGAAGAAAGGCATGGTGTAATACCATCTATTATTGTGGCAGTGACTCAGGTACACTGTGTGGTGGCTCTCTGCCAAAGAGAGTTGAAGGTTCAAATGACTCAGGTTTCTAGATTAAAAGGCCAGGTTTACAAGCTGAACCAAAGGAACATAAATTGGGTTTTTTTCTCCCTTCTTTAGGCATCACTGAAAACTTTTTGAAAGAAAAAGATCCAGTGGTTATTTTTTATAATCACTTAGTTTTTGGTTGGTTTTTGTTAAAGATTAGAAAGTCATTTCTCAAAATTCAGCAGAATTTTCAGGCTTTTGGCCATGCTAATAATGAAAGTGATACTCAAAGTCTTTTCTCTGTCCCTACCCCCACCCCCTTTTCTTTCAATCTCAGAATATAAAAGATAAAGGCAGTTCTGAAGAGTAACTTTTTGGTTGATTAATCCCCTTGAACTCATTGTAACGTTCAAAGAGGAAAAAGGGAAGGCCAGCAGAGATCAAATCAGGACCTCATCATATGCGGCTACCCAGGATTCTGTCACCATATTTTAGGTGGTAGGGTTCATAGGTCCTGGTGTCTGATTGAAATCCTCTGTGCATATATGAAAGAGCATGGCTGAATAATATATTGATTTAGAACTTTTTTTGTTTATTTCAGGAGCCTGCAATTATTTTATATATATATAAACACACACATTTGTTGACATACAACTTTGTGCTAACAAACAATTCTGATATAATTATTGATTTACAGATTTTTTCATCTTATTTTAATGTGCTTCGTTCAGTATTATATTGTGAATCAGTGTGTACAGACACTATTTTAATATCATTGAATACATGGTCAATTCAACAAGTAACATAGGGAATTGTACCCAGCCCCTTTTTTAAAAGGGAACATTTTGCCAATTTATATGACTGGATTTATGACTGTAAAGATTTAGAAGTCAGTATTTTTTAAATAAATGGATCAATGGGTGGATGCAAGGAAGGACCAGAGAAAGGACAAAAGAAGGTAGGAAAGAAAGGAAGGGAGGGAGGGAGGGAAGGAAGGAAGGAAGGAAGGAAGGAAGGAAGGAAGAACGGACAGACAGAAGGGAGAAATCTGCTTGAAAAGAGCTTTTATGAAAAAGGTATTCACTTTATGCGAACATTGTCTTTTATATTTATAATGTCTCTCCCCTTACTTTGGATACCCAGAGTGCTAGCCGCAGGATACTTGCTATTTATGATCTTGAAAATATTTGAAGCCTTTCCAGGGAGTATGGGAAGAAAATCACATCAAAGCTACACTGCACCTTTTTTGGTTTTGTGTTCAAACATAGCATTCAAGATGATGCAGGTATTTGTGCAGAGTTAATATTCCCACAGAAGATTGAAACAGCTAAATTATAAATAGCCTCTTTAGATTTTTTAGCTAAAGTACTTTAGGAGAATGACATTCACACAGAAAGGTGCACAAATCCTCATTAAAGTTTTACAAATTGAGCAAATCATATCAGCAAGCAAATCAGGAAAGATAACATGACTAGTACCCTAGAAGTCCTTCTCTAATTCTCTTCTCAACGTTACTTCTCACCACAAGGGTAACTGCTATAACTCTTAACACCATCAATTGGATTTTTCTAATTGGGATATTTCATATAAATCAGATCACACAATATGTGATCTATCTTCTTTTGTGACTATCTTCTTTCCCTTAGCTTGTTTTCAAGGTTCACTCATGTTGTGGCATGTATCAGCACTCATTCATTCCTATTGCTGAATGTTTTATTATATAAATATACCAACATTGTTTATCCAATTGTCAGTTGCTGGAGATTTTGGTTATTTCTACTTTGTGGTTATTATGAATAATTGTGCTATGAACATTTTTGTGCAGGTTTTTGTGTGGATATATATTTTCAATTTTCAATATATCTTGGGTATATACCTAGTTGTGGAATTTCTGGGTCATGTGGCAAACTGTTTTCCAAAGTAACTGTACCATTTTACAGTTGTATCAGTAGTGTATAGGGGTTTCATTTGCTCTACATCCCTGCCAACACTTCGTTTGGTCAGTGTCTTTAATTTTAGCTATCCTGGTGGAAAATCTATGATTTTTTGTTCTCTATAGGTTTTGTATAATGTTGTGATTCTCAGAAAATAATTCTAAAACTAATTTCTATAAATTAATTAATCTAGGTCTTCTCTGAACCAGGGCTTTAATTGGAGAAACAAGTATTTCCCTGTGTTTTTAAAAATATATGGACAAAGCCTTCAAGATTTATCTCAGATGCTATTTCTACTGAAAAGCCTTCCCTGACTCTTCTTTTCCCAGTCTACATTTGGTTGCTTCCTTCTAAAGTCCTGTTTTATGTCTTTTAGCATAGGCCTGACACATAGTCATCTTTGCTGAGTGATGGGTATTTTATCTGTAGACTCTATTATACCCCCCGTTACCTTATAGAATCTTTACATCCAAGTGCTGGGAAGGGCTTAGAAGTTACCTATTCAATTCCATTATTTTACGGAGGAGAAGCTGAAGCTCAGAGAAGGGAGTGGACATGGATAGCCAACTTGGGTTTAATGGGCAGGTTTCCTAACTCCTATTCCGGAAATCTTTCTACCTCCTTCTTTCAATTTCTTTCAACTCCTTCCACTCATCTTTGTGTCCCCTGTGCTGCCAATTTGTGGAGATTGAAATTAATATTAAGCAGGAAAAGCGACTGTATATTTCTAGGGCTTAAACTGAAATTCAAAGAAACAGCTCTCCTACCATTGAAAGTTTACATGCTCTGTCATTGAGAACTACTATCATTTAAGCCAGAGAAAGAAAACTTAAAGTGACTTTTCAGCAAATACAGTTTTTAATGATACACATATAATATCTTGCTCTGTTTTATACTCTGATCATGATTAAGAATTTCAAATAGCTCAGGAAGAATTAAGAAGATTTACACCCACATTATTACTCATAACCACTTAGAGCAGAGAAAGAAATCTTTTAAAAGGATGTTTATTGCTTTCATGCCAAATGAGAATCTGAATTAAAATGATTCCCAGCACAATCTTTCGAGTTGAAAGTACATTCAGCAATTTTCAAAATCCCTTGTAATAACAACAATGCTCTTTGATTTAATGGAGTTTTTATTTTTTCAAAGGCGATTAGGGGAAAAGCTATAAACATGAACTTCCTAATTCTCATTGTGCAGTGACTTCCCTGGGTCAATCTTGTTATCCCTTCTCCTCAGATGTAGATGCTAACACTGACTGGCTGTCTAGGTTTCAAGGTTTTACCCTTTGGTCCACTGCAAATTTACCTCAAAAGAACCTTAGTTCTTCAGTAATTAGCTGACCCTCAGTTCCCAGGCTGTAAAATGTGAGGATAACATACCCATTTCAGAGAAATAATTTGTGTAAAGCACCTAGTACTAGTAGGTCTTATATGGCATCTACTTTTAAATTCTCTGTTGGAGATGTCTGTGGTTGAGGAACAGGAATAGTAGACCTTGCTGATTCCCCAAATCTCCCAAAACTTCAAACTCTTCTTCTCATTCATTTATTTATTGAGGAAACACAGATTGATTGCTTACTAACCTTGTAGGAGGGGACTTCACAAAGTCCCATAACTAATGGAGAATATGTATTATAAAAAATTATGCATAGATTTCAAAATTTGTTTGTACCACAATACACTCACATTAACTTGTTAAAACATGTCTGAACAGGATCTAGTTTGAGGCACTAAGAAGGATAAGACATCAGTTTGAAAACAGCCCATATCAAAGCAACATGAAGTCTGCTAAAATTAAAGCAAGAACAAACATCAAGTTTATGGTGAGGACTGGGTGGAAAAATAGTAAAAATCACTGATGCTTTATGAAAAGTTTATTAGAGACAATGCCCCCAAAGAAATCAGCAGTTTACAAATGAATAACTCATTTTAAGAAGAGAAGAGACAATTCTGAAAGGAAGCCCATAGTGGCAGGCCACCCACATCATTCTGCAAGGAAAAAAAATATCTTGTTTGTACCTTAATTGAAGAGAACTGACAATTAACAACAGAAATAATAGCCAAAACTACAGACATCTCACTTGGTTCAGTTTACACAATTCTGACTGAAAAATTAAAGTTGAGCAAATTTTCCACTTGATGGGTGACAAAACTGTTGTGCCTAGGTCAGCTTCAGATAAAAGTAGAACTTTCAATGGAAATTTTAAATAAATAAGATCAAGATCCTGAAGCATTTATTTGAAGAATTGTAACAGAGATGGTACATGGCTTTACCAGCATGATTCTGAAGAAAAAGCACAATCAAAGTGATGGCTACCAAGAGGTCAAAGTGGTCCAGTCAAAGCAAATGCATACCAGTCAAGAGCAAAGGTCATGGAAAGAGTTTTTAAGGATGTTCAAGGCATTTTTCTTGTTGGCTTTTTGGAGAACCAAAAAATGATAACATCTGCTTATTATAAAAGTGTTTTGAGAAAGTTTGCCAAAGCTTTAGCAGAACAACACTCAAGAAAGCTTCACCAGAGAGTTCTTCTCCACCACAACGTTTCTGCTCATTCCTCTCATCAAATAGAAGCAATTTTGCAAGAATTTCTAGGGGAAATCACTAAGCATCTACTTTATAGTCCTGATTTGACTCCTTCTGACTGCTTTTTGTTTCCTGATCTTAAAAATTATGTGAAGGGCACCCATTTTTCTTCAGCTAATAAAGTAAAAAAGACTGCATTGACATGGTTAAATTCCCAGGATCCTCAGTTATTTATAGATGTGCTAAATGAATGGTATTATCACTTACAAAAATGACTTGACCTTCATGGAGCTTATGTTGAGAAACAAAGTTTATATTTTTAATTTTTATCTTTTAATTTGATTTTTTCCCATGAACTCCTTAACTCTGTGGAGTTACCTTGTATTAGTGTGAGATTTGTGCGTGCGTGTGTGTGTGTGTGTGTTATGAAAACAAAGTTACCACATTCAAACACGTCACATTCTATTTTTATTATTTTCAACTTATGGTTTTTATAAATATCCATTATAACCAGTGCTAGAGTCTAGGATCCTAAAGCAAGGCAAAGTTAGAAATAATGTTTCAATAGAAAAATCAATATGTCACAATCATAAAGATATGAACAGAAGAATGAACTATAAAGCAAATATTGCTAAGTAATTCTTATAAATAAATCTTCATAGGCTTGTAATTTATACCACCTCCTGGATCTAGGGTACTTCATTGTTAGATTAATGGCCTAAAACAAGAGAAAGATTTATTTTTGTCAGAAAAATTTAGAACATGACTGAAATCTGTCATTTGCTTAACATGGAACTCTCAGAAGTTAGCGCTAATTTTTATTTTCCAGGGAAAATATAGGATAAGAGAAACTGTAGAGGTAGAATTTTAATGGTGAAAAATGCCCTTTGCCTGGGAGTCATGAGACTTGGCTTATAGTTCTAGATCAGTAACTTCTTTATAGGGTGACCCTAAGCAAGTCACTTTGGTGTTGTGGAGTTCAGCTCCTGAATAATCAGAGATGGGTTGAATTTGACTTACTATCATTTTATTGTTGTACCTGTCTATCTATGTGTGGTATATCTAATGGGGCTGTAAATATACTTGGTGAATCTCCAGTAACTAAAGTGTTTTATTAATCCATATATGTCATCCCCCAGTTATGCCAGGCAGTTGAAAGTTTATTGAATCAAATGGTGAAGAATTTGAATTTGAGGCAATGCTTTTCCCACTTATACAAGGAATGTCATGAGGAAGAACCAGAGAGGGGGAGTATGTATGAAATATTGGTCAATTTTTTATACACATAGTAAAGGCTGATTCATTTGAGGCATAGAGTTATTTCAGGCAATCTGAATTAACTATGACTGAAAATGGTTCTTCTGAGCTATTACATTTCCAAGTAACTAAAAAAACACGTGCACAAAAGCAAAATCTAGATTTTTGTCAGGATACACCCAACATCTACGAGAATATAAACTGGAGGCATATTGCACATTCTATTTTAAAACACAGTGGCCTCCCTCTGAGAGACAGTGGTGCTATTAGTGTCATTTTACTTGACGGAGAGAACGTTGTGGCACTGGTGATGCTTTTATGTGCATTTATCTATTTTTTCAGCCTCTTTATCTATTTCCCTATTCATTCATTCATTTTTACTTTGTGCTCTATCTCTGTAGGCTCTAATGCTATTGATGTTTCACTGCATTGATGCATTCATGCAATCCAAAACACAGATAGGGAACATACTGACTCAGAGCAAGGCTGTGTTCAGCACTGCTAGCAATACATAAATGATGAGCTACTCCTCTTATTATGTTGCTGCATTTTGGAAGTTAATGCCTTGAAGATAGATAATAATTTGTGGTGAGGCTCCTGATTAAGACTATAGAAAGAAAATCAATTACTATATCCAAGATGGAGGCTAATGGGAACACTTGAAGAACATGAGTCCTCTACCTTCTTTTTTTATTGCACCTTGTGTTATTGTATCACATTTATTTGCTCACATATGTCTCTTCCCTATTAGACAGAATGCCTTGAGAGCAGCTTTCTCACTAATGTGGGATGTCTGGAGCCTAGCACACTGCCTATAGAGTTGGTTATATACCTATTCAATGAATGACAGAAATTAATCTGAGCTATAACTTGGGACGAACGCTCTTAGAAAAATAAAACATGGTAAATACATGTAATTATGCAGTGTCTTAAACTTTCATTGACGTCCAGGAAGAGGATTTTAATTGACCGGTCTTTGAACTGTGTCAGGAAAAGATTCAAATCCCTTCGAAATGTTAATGCCAGTCCTATTCAAAAGACAGTGTAAATTATTCTCCAGAATGCCCATCACACAAATGTGCTGATCCCAGAATTCAGAAGGAATGCTATGGGATTCCAAAACTTATTGCCATCTGGGCATGCATGGCTGAATTATGAAAAGTCATTCAGTCAGCAAGATAGAAATAACATCTGCATAGGCAGACAACTTAGCAAACTCAGACCAGCTTTCCTCTGAAGCCCAGCTGCCATTGTGACTCACGGCAAGTTCTAAGCCTGAAAAAGCCAAGAACTGCAGAGCAAAGGCACCCTACCTAGGGTGGAGACTAAGAAGAGGAGGGTCAGCACAAAATCCAGGCTTTTGGCATTCCCAAACAAATAGATTCCCTTTAACTTGTTCATCTCCAAGGAGTTAGGTTAAGAATTGGATACAGAGGGGGGAAAATTGGAGGGGAAGAGTAACAGAAACACTTTTATTACAAAGTCAGGTTCATTTTAGGAATGCAAGGCTGGCTCAACAATTGGTAATCTGTCAATATGACAGATCTCTCAGTGTGATGAAATTGAAGAAGATAGGTCATATAATCAGTTGAAAAAAATGCTACTTCCTTCTACCTAATTGTATGCCTGTACCCATAAGTCATCCCCCCCCCTTTTTTTTTGAGTTGGAGTCTCACTCTGTCGCCCAGACTAGAGTGCAGTGGCCAGGAGTGGCCACTGCAGCCTCGACCTGCCGGGCTCCGGCTATCCTTCCGCCTCAGCCTTCCGAGTAGCCGGAATTACAGGCATGAGCTACCACGCCCGGCCAATTTTTTGATTTATTGTAGAGATGAGGTCTCGCCAAGTTGGCCAGGCGGGTCTTGAACCTGCGGGCTCAGGCAATTCACTCACCTCAGCCTCCCAAAGCGCGGGAAGGTCATCCCCTCTTTATCTTCCCTTCTCACTACCCATCAAAGCCTCTGGTAACCAGCGTTCTACTCTCCTTCTTCGTGAGTTATTTTTCAGCTTCCACATATGAGTGAGAACCTGCAATATTTGTCTTTCTGTTTGGATAATTATAAATAAAATAAAATAAAACAAAAAAGAACACTACTTCTTAAACATGATGGAGTATATTCTCTATGAACCAATACTAAACCTCATAATCGATGTAGAAATACAAATGACATTTTCATTAAAACCAGAAACAAGGCTACCATTGTTCCATTTTTACTATTATTCAACTCTGCTTTAAAGATACTTATTAATGTTATATGTCATGGAAAAAGATAACTTTTATACATAGGAAAATGACACAATTATCATTATTTGCATATAATAATAGATAGCCATAAAAGTCCAAGAAATTCTACTATAAAATCACTAGAATGAATAAGAATTTAGTTAAGTGGCTTGAAACAAAATAAATATCTATATTTTTAAATAATTGCTTTTATTTATACTAGCACAAACTGGCTAAAACAGGACAAAATCCCATTCACAAACAAGGTGGCCATTTAAAAAATTACCCAGGAATAAAATTAATTAGAAAGATACGGTCTATGTGAGAAAATCCATAACATTTTATTTAATAGCAAAGAACAAGAGCTGTATAAAGTGAAAGACAAACCATACTCCCCTACATAGCAAGATCTTAAACACTAATGGATTTTTTTTAAACGTGCCGTCATGATTCTAAAGTTCATATGGAAAAACAAATGTGCCGGAATTGTTATGGAAATCAAAGAATTTTAAAAAAAGATGAGTGAGGGACAATTTTTCTTATCATATATGAAAAATACACAAGTGAGGATGATATTGGTTCAAATGTGGGCAAACAAATTAATGGAACAGAATGGAGTATATAGATCCAAATATATATGGGAACCTGCTGAGTGATAAAGTGTTATTGTAGTCAGTAAGGAAAGAGCGACTTTTTAAATATATGGTGTCAGAATAAAATATAAATAGAACCACTTTTTTTACAGCAAATACAAAGGTGAATTTTAGAAACATTAAATGAAATGTAAAAATAAAACTATTAAAATATTAGTAAACAGTGTAAGCAGATATGTACATGACTTTAGGGTAATGGTCCTTAAGCAAGATTTGGATCCTTACTCTTTAAAGAAAAAACAGCTCTACAGATTTAACTACATAAAACACCATGTATTGGGAGAAAATATTTGCATGTATCTGACAGAAAAAAGTCTGATGTTACTAATTTACAAAATACGCCTACAAATTGAACTACCTATTGGATAAATGAACAAAGGATTTGAGCAGACAATCTAAAGGAAAAAGTATAAATTTGTTGAAGCATTTATTTAGAATACTAAAAATCTAAAAAATATCTGGATGATCATCCATAGAAAAATACAAAGACGTAAAGGTTCTCAATTCCATAAACTATCACATTACAGTAAATTAAAATGAGATGTCACCACACAGTCCCAAATAAAACAGATGAATAACATTTACATTTGTCAAAAATGTGGAGCAAAAGTACATTTTTACTCTACTATTGGGAGTGTAAGTGACTACAACCTGTTGTTGAGAGATTAATATGACAGTATTTACTGGTGTCTAAGTGCATATATGCTTTGAGCAGGTAATCCATTTTTGGAGAATTATACAGATAGAAAAAATTTATATAAAGATATATTTACAGAAAAATTTGCTGAAGTATTTATTTGAAATATTAAACAAAAACTGGATGGAACCTGAATGACCATTCCCTATGTTGAAGTAATATGTAGCTAGTAAAATTTGCTATAGATCTATGTAGCTATCGATAAACTAAAAAGACTGATTACAATATATAATGAAATAAAACCAAAAAGTTTTACAGTTGCATGTATATAGTATGATCCAGTTTTATTAGCAAGCAAGGACAAATGTGGGCTTACATGTTTTTGTTTGTGTATATGGAAATATAAACACATGACTGTTGATGATGGTTGCATCAGAGGGTGGTATTGGATAAGGGAGGGAAATACTACGACTTTTACTTTAGTTATTTTTGTATTATCAGAAAGATTACAATGAGCCAAAAAGATGAGGAACAGTATTATTTTCACTAAGGCAAAAAAGGCCTTGCAATGTAATTTACCCTCATTCAAGGACTGAGGCAAGCAATTTTATTTCAGAGGGAGTAAATTAACAGGCTTGAAGAACCCACTGTGTGCTAGGTACTATGCAAAAGTGTGGAATACATCTTCTCATTCAAGCTTCCAACTCATCTTACAGGTATTTAATGCTAATTTCTTTACTTTGCAGGTGAGAAAATTGAGACTCAAAAGATTTGACTAGCTATTCTGAGATCATGCAGCCCAAAAGTGTCAGTGTCAGTATTTGTTGTGGAGATCTATTGTAGAGCATGGTGACTACAGTTAAAATAATGTACTGTATACTTGAAAATTGCTACAAGAGTATATTTTAAATGTTCTCATCCCTTGACATAATAAGTTTGTGAGGTGACAGATATGTTAAATAACTTGACTTACTTGCTCCACAATGTATACACATATTAAAACATCACGTTGTACTCTATAGATATATACAGTTTTTCATTCGTCAATTTAAATTAATTAATTAAAATTAAAGAAAAAATCATACTTTTGTTTTAGAAGTTCAACTTTGGCCTTAGAAATAATAGGTATAGTAATTTAAAATAATCAGTACTGAGTTCATATTTTTGCTACTGTGAATGGATAAAAAATTTTGGTACATATACACAATGGAATATTATGCAGCCATAAAGAAGGACAATATTATGGACTTCACAGCAACTTGGATGGACTTAAAGTCTATAATACTCAGTGATCTATCACAGAGACAGAGAACTGAGTACCACATGTTCTCACTTATAAGCAGACCCTGAACATTTATCATAATACTGTAAGAAAAGGATTGGCAGTAGCAGGAAACTTCCAGGGGGCACATAGCATCAATTAGAGTACCTGATCCCAAACCAGGTGAAATGAGGACCAAAGGGAGGCCCAAACTTTACCTGTACGATTACTATTTGTATACTTAATCCTGAATTGTGCCCCACATCTTAAAAATAAAATCAATGCTGAATTCTGTACTACCCAGAACTTGGGAAAGTGTGCTAGATGGTGGCATAATTAGATGGATTCTCAGATCATTAAGAAAACTATACACAGAGATTGTTGGCATAGAGCTGATGTGCATTTTAGTTCAAATAGGACATCAAGTAGCCAGGAAATTCAGTCTATTGATTCTGGCTTGACCACCAAACTCACAGGGAAACCCCAAGTGTGTCTCTCAGCTTCTACGAGGTGGTTGCTTGAGAGGCTTGAATGACTGAACCAGAATGCCAAATGAGGGCTTTGCGTCTACATTGTCCCAAGATCTTGAGGACAGACCAGTTGTTTTCTTCATTGTATTCTCAGAGCAGATGCTCAGCCTGCCTTTGTAGTTCTTGGAGGATGGGCTATAGTGGAAGGGAAACTACAAGCCCTACTCTGTCTTTACCCTTCACTGTTAAACTTTTAAATCACTGAATTGGAGAAAGTCACAAGAGCCACACTTGTCCAATTTTGCAGATGGGGATAGGGAATGCCAATAAATAACATCCCATTCATTTCTTTCCAAGTTAAAAGTTAGTTGAGAAATAGGTTCAAGTGACAGACAATTGCAGATGGAATACCATCATTATTGCTAAAATAAAATCTGACAGAAGAATGTGGCTTTAGATCTATAATGAGAAGGGTTTGCTGACACTTGCACTCTGCCACATCCACCAACTGCCTCACATCCAGAGATTAGGATATCAAACTTGAGGAAGATGGTGAACCCACAGGAACAACTACATTTACCCAGGGTGATGCCTCTTACTGATCCTGGGCAAAAAGAGACATAAAATAATGGATCCCCAGTGCTTATGGCCTTTATTTTTATTGTGATAAAATGCACACAACATAGAATTTACCTTTTAAACCATTTAAAGGTGTAAAATTCAGTGTCATTTAGTATGCTTACAGCATTGTGTAACCACTACCTCTATCTAGTTCTAAAACATTTTTGTTACCCCAAAAAGAAATCTCATACCCATAAAGCAGCCCCACCCCCACACTTTCTCTCCCTTAAGCCCCTGGCAAGCACTAATCTAGTTTTTCTCTGTGGAGAGTTTGCCTTTTCTGGAAATTTCACATGGATGGAATGATACAATATGATGCTTTCTGTGTCTGGATTATTTGATTGGCATAATGCTTTCAAGGGTTTATCTGTGTTGTAGCATGTATTTGTACTTAATTCTTGTTTATGATTGAATCATATTTCCATTGCATGGATATACTACATTTTGTTCCTCTATTCATCTGTTGATTGACTGTTTCTACTTTTTGGCTATTGTAAATGGTGCTATGAACTTTCGTGTTCTAGTATTTGTTTGAATATCTACTTTCAATTATTTTCGGTAGATACCTAGGAGTAGAATCTCTGGTCATATGGTAACTCTATGTTTAACTTGTTAAGAAGCCACCAAACTGTTTTCCATTCTCTTGGCCTTTTAATATTGATGAACTCTCCCTACTGAGAAGTGTAGCCCAATGGATGTGGCCCACTAGTTAGATAACTTACCCCTCCTCCTTGGGGTGGGGTAAGTCACAGGTGGGTAGAAAGCCAGGATATTAGTCTAGCTGAAGTTTCTTTACATGTACACATGGGACAGGGAAATAGAGCATGTTGTCCTCAACAGATGCCATACAGCTGGGAGGAATAACTGATATTCACGCATTAAACACAAACTTTATTGAAGAAGTCTAATGTGTCAGAAAGTGTGATAAACATTGTGGATACCGAAAAATTGTGGATACAGGAAAATTTTCTATCCTCCACAGGCTCAGATTCAAAAAGCTGAGCATATATTATTTAAATTAAATAATAATGTGCTAATCGGAAATCACGATACCTTTAAAAATTCAATTCTCTGAAATACAAATTTAACATTACATGGCGATGTCTCTCAATGATAAGTGACCTCACCTTCACATTATGTCAGTTCATAAAGTATTTAGAGGACCATGTCCAAAGGAATTATATGTAACTTGGCTGAATTGAGCACTGTACAAAATTGAATAAATTACGGTGGTTCATCTATCTTTTAAAATAATATTTAAATTAAGAAATGAAACGGAATTAGTTGTACTTTATTATTAAAACCAAATATTTTTACATAAATGGATGTTAATAGGTAGGCAATATATACTGCAATAATTGTATTTGTCAGTTTTGATTTAAAGCTGAGCGAATGTACCATTATCATGTAATACGTGAATTTGTCCCTAAACTCCTGAGTGCAGGCACTACAATGATCTGATTATATCTCCACCGTCAGGCACTATCTGAAATATTATGCTAACATAGCACACCATTCTCAGGAAGAATCCTGGTTCAAATGACTCATTTCTCGTGGATCTACCTCCACATACCCCAAACCCATGTTCTGCGTGGTTGGGTACCACATTAGTGTGGGCCACAGAGAACACCCATCTCTTGCTAAGAATAGTAGCACTATTCTATAGACAGAGAATAACTCAGGCTTTTGAAATGGAAATAGAAACAGGTAACAAAGCTTCATTTATTGTTCCATATAAATTTTATTTAAACATTTAGGTAATTTAGACATATGCATTCTTCTACTTAATGGCTAAATGCCCAGTATTGTCAAATACCATGATGGAATATTCTGATAGGTCAGCAATTTTACTCATGTGATTGATTGTTCAGACAATTCCTCCCCATGACAGGCTACTAAGTACCATAACTAATTTTTGAGTGTTTTTGGTAGAGGAATACACATCATTTTCTTTCTAGAGAGTATATGCTTTTGAAGTTTAGTATCTGAAGTTGAACACATTCTTATAGTGGATTTTCCATGTTGTTCTTCTACTCACAATCATTAGGGGTTGTGGGGTTATGTTCAAATGCCAACTTTCAAAATTAAAATCCAAGTTAGTGTGGTTGGAAAATACCTGTTAGGGCTACCTGAAAAAAAGTTAGGAACTGTGATTACAAGTAGACACAGCATCAGATTTATTAAAGCAACTGAGTTCTATTAAAGTACCTGGGTTTATGTAGAAGAGCAAAGCTAAAATGCACCAAGCACAGTATTGAAAACACTAATGTTAGTTAAATGAATGAGTATGTGTAGTAATTAATGAAAAGGAAATTCATCTAGAATATAATTTTATGTGTCAGTAAGAGGAGTCCATCCTGCAGAAGAGACTTAAGATAGAAAATCTAGTTCCAACATAGATAACCATATATTAGCATCAGTGCTTTTGTATGCATGTTATAATCTTAGCCAATCCTTTCCAAATTGCTATCTCACTCATTTGAGTATGCTATAATACAAAATGAATCTGCCAATTCTATTCTACATAATAGGAGAGTTTAAAAAAACAACCTTTCTTGTGTCAGCATATGTATTATACTGGTCAACTGAAGGTTATCTGAGCTTCTTTTTTCTTAGGCAAGTCTTTATCTTCCCCTAGCCCTCCAAAGATTTTGGTTGTGTCTTTTGATGTTGCCAATCTATTCTATGCTCTATTTCTAGCTGCTCTGCACCTCTCTTTCCCTCCATTTTCTTTTTTTTAATATTTTCAAGTTTATTACATAGTACAATATAAAGTAATCTCTTTTAAGTTTTTTTTTGTTTTTTATTTTTTAAAATTCTTAAAATTAATTTATTTATTATAAAGATGTGGGGTACAATTCGGGGCTAGGTATACAAACATTGATCATGCAGGTACCCTTGTTGATGACTTTCCCTCCATTTTCAATTTCCCCTCCCATCGCAGAAGTGACGCTTCAATAAAACCAAATTTCTTATGTTGTGAGTCTCTTAATTGACTTGCATGACTGGAGATTGTTTTCAACTTCCTTGGCAGGTGTAGTAACTACACTGATGAGATGGAGCCAAGCTTTGGAATCAGACTAGAGCAAGTTACTCAACTTCTCTGTCCTCACTTTCTTCACTTGTGAAAAGAGAATAATGAAAGTACTAACTTGATAGGGCTATCATAAGGATTAAATGGAATAAAGCACTTGGAACACTTTTTACAGTCTCTGCACAGAGTAAAGGTTCAATTAATGTTAAGAAAGACAACAAAAGAGAGGAAAGCATCCCAGGGCAAACAACAGTGGGGAACTATTATCACTCTGTGTGCTAAGGAAAATAGGGACGGGGTAGTTGCAGAGCTTATAGAGGGAAGCAACTGCAGGAAGATGGCCTGTAATGGTAGTGACCTTTGTAGAGGAACACAATTACTACCAACTTGTAGCCCAGAAACAAGGAATCTGGTGGTGGGAACAAACATCCTGCCCTATCTTTACTCTCCTGTCAGTGCCTTCTGTTGGACGAAGCCAACTGGAAGCCAGAGGGGAAAGGAGTTTGGATGATGTAGTCTGTAGAGACCAGTCTTTTGGAGCTCAGAACAGGTGGAGAAGGTTGGAATATAGATTTAAAGAGATAAATTCAGGCTACCCAGCACAGTATATAATATTAACTATGTTAAACTAAATAACTACTCCCCCAAAAGATGTCCATGTCTTAATCTCAGGAAAAAATGAATATGTTGCCTTACAAAGTAAAAGATACTTTGCAGATGTGATTGAGGATTTTGAGATGGGGAGGTTATTCTAAATTGTCTGGGCACACCTAATATAATTATAAGGGATTTTATATGAGGGGGGCAGAAGAGTTAGAGAAGGAATTGTGACCACAGATGCAGAGGTCAGAGCATGGAGGGGCCATGAGCCAAGGAATACAAGAAACCTCTAGAGGCTGGGATAAGCAAGGAAATGGATTCTCCCCCAGAGTCTCCAGAAGTAACGCAGCACTGATGTCTTGGTTTTAGCTCAGTGAGATTCATTTTGGACTTCCGACCTCCAGAACGGTAAGATAATATATTTGTGTTGCTTTCAGACACTACATTTATGGTAATTTTTACAGCAGCAATAGGAACCTAAATTAAGCCTTCTATTTCTATGCTGTTTTTTAGTTCTACCAAGCAGGTTCATGGACACTACCTCTTTCAATATTCACAACAACCCTGTGAGGAAGGAATATTTTTCATTAGTATATAAAGAGGGACCATGAGGGTTAAAAATTTAAAAAGTCTTGCCCTTAGTTAGTAGCTGGTGTAGCTAGAAATGAAACACAACTTTCTTAACTCCAAGTTCAGTTTCCTTTCCCCTCAACAATACATTTTCTACTTAGAGAAGGGACAGAAGAAAGCCAAGTTTCAGGGACGTATGGGACAAGTAGGTAGATAAATGTAAAGTAGCAAACTTATCAAAGATGGTAGAAGAGCTGTTGTATTGGCCCTAACATATTCTGGTGTTTGAGCTGAGCCTATCTTCAATTTCAGTGCGTAAACTCTCGCCTAAACCTGTGCTTGTTGAAAGGTTGTGGTTTGCAAACTGAGTACTTAGGCTAGGGCTTTCGAAGGGAGGGCATGGCATGATGGGGCTCCTTCAGCCAGAGGAGCACTATGCTTATCTATTTTTTTAAAACTATTTGACATCTATCTAGGCCAGATATCAATTTAAACAATCTGGAACTAAAAAGTTTAAAAATAATGGTGGACATCCTGCAAATTCCCACTGTAGATGATAAGAAGTAGAAACTCTAGGGTTATGATCAACCAAACTCCAAGAAACTCAGAGAAAGGAGAAAGGAGCAGAGCAGATATTTTGTAGACCCCTGAGCACAAAGCTGTGAGAAGCAGCAGAATGTCATGCATATGATAGAATCTGGGCTCTTATTTGACTTTTAAAGTGGATTATAACAATTGGAGCTCCATAACCCATGAGGCTTAAACACATTTGCGATGATGCGGTGTTTCTGTTGAATTGTTAAGGTCAAAATCAATAGAATTCTCAAATCATCCCCCAGTTCACAGGTCAGATATACTATTATTCCATAGATTACTATGACTTTATCTGTGATCCTTAAGCATTTGCTTGACATAAAAATGACTTTTAAGGTTTACTTACTGGTCCCTTGGCAGACTAAGAGCATTTCTTATCTCTAATTCCCTAAATATATCATCTGAAATTATTGCACATTGAGCTGTTACTTTGCCTGGCTGCTGAGAAATGTGTTTGAGTTTTAAAGGACTTCTCTTTTGGAGGTGGGTGTGTGGGTGAAGAAACTCTTTTTTTGTCTGTTCTTCTAGAAATGCTCTTTCTGAATGAAATGAGCACAATAGAGAGTTATGTCCCTGAAATTCACCTCTAGCCTCTTAAGCCCACCTTCTTTGAATTGTACATTAGCACTAGGCACTGGACTTCTAACAGAACACTCTTCAAAAACTATTCATCAGAGACTTGCCATTGTGTTTATGGTAGGGAGGCTATTGGTTTCATTGTCTAGCAAATCTCATTCTCTACGCTTTAGAAAAACCTGTGAAAAGGAGGAAGTTCTCTTAGTCCTCATTGCCAGGAAAAGCTGTATTTCTTTAGAGCAACTACTGTGTTTTTTAGCTTATGGGCACTTGGAATTTTGTTATCTCATGGTCAGACTCACTGAATAACAAAATCATAGTTGCATATAAGAAATATTAATGCATGCCTTCACTCTCTGGAGTTTAATTTTCCTATGGTGAGGATAAATTTTCAAAAGTCCTTGTTCCACCCTCCAGTGATTCTAATGAGCAGTCAAAGTTGAAAAAACTACATGGGGTCCTCTGTGCTTTGGCCACCGGAAAGCTCAAAATCAAGTTTGGGACATTTTGGAACAGTTATACAGGACTTCTGGTGTGCTTTTCTGAGTGTAGTTCTGATCTGGACTTGATCTTAGTGACATATTCTGATTTACTCTTCCTCCTGATATATTTACCGATTTTTTCAACCAAATTTTTGTTATGTTTTTATTGGAGCTGTTTCAAATTATCTTTGAAATGAGGCAAAAGATAAATTGGTGGGTGGAAAGATGATCGAAAGATGGATCATTGTCATACATGGTTTACTCTGGGTCTATTTACTGCTATGATATATTTCCACCCATTGTGTACTACAGATGCCACTGTATGGTATAATCCTGCTGCAGAGATAATAGAACATTGTTGTTTCTGATGTTATCATGAAAATACTCTTAAAGTTCTTTCTCTTTTTAATCAAAATGAGGGATTATTAGCAATAGTGTTCAACAGTAAAAAAATGAAATATAAGACGTATTACTAGTTCCAACTCTTGAACATGACAAAAAATTTTATTTTTTTGAACATTCATCTGTCCTCAGATGGCTTCTCTTTAAACAAAATAGTTAGGAATAGAAAAAGCAGCAAATTGAATATTTAAGAAAAATAAACCCAATCTTCAAGATGATTGGAATCTGCACGTGCCTTTTGTGAATCATAGATAAATGGCAAGCCATACACTTTAGTGGCTTCCCACTGAGCTCCAGACACCATATACTATGAGATTCTCTAAGAATGGGCCCCTAAGTCACCTTTTCAACTTTCAAACCATTTACCACTTATCCTTCTCTCCACCCTCACATACAATGATAATCACTTTGAGTTTATTTTAGTTTCTAAACCTTGCTCTCTCTTGTTTCTGGACCATTGAATATGCTGTTCCCTCTGTCTGGATCACACTTTCTCCCTTTTTCCCTCATTCACCTCACTCCCCCTGATTCTTTCCATGTCTTGGCTTAGATGTCATATTCTGCTGGAACTTCTCTCAGAATTTTCAGACATGTTTCCCTGCTGTAGGTACTTTTCCTTTTGGGTCATTTGTCCCACTGAATAGTGATAACTTAATGAACATCTGTCTCTTCTGCTAGATCCTGGACACTGGCTTTGTCACTGTATCTCTAGCACCCAGCACAGTGCTTGGCACAGAGTAAATACTCAATAAATGAATTTTGCTGTTGTGGTTATAATGTGAATATTTTCCATATTTGAAAGACACTTGGAATATGTTCAGAATGCTGATAGAAGTCATTTTTGGAGCTGGACAGCCTTAAATTTTTAGTGGGAGAAAACAGAATGCTCAGGCACTATGTGGACTCTATAGCTGGATGTTACTTTTTTCTGCTGATGGTTTTCCCTTCAGACATTACGCTAGAGATTATCATAAGACATAAGGCAATGGAGAGAAATCAACCTATCCCAAACTAATTTTCACTTTTAGTTAACACTTGCTCTATGCAACAAAAGGTCATATTAGTTGGTAGTTTGAATGTTTCAAGAACACTGCCTATTTCAATGATGTGAAAGGGCTTCTGAAGCTTTGCCCTGTGCTGCAGTCATTTGGTGTGGAAGTTGCAGGTGCCCGAAATATGATAGTTGGGGATAGAAGCAAAGAGGTGGGTGTCATATGTCATGTGTGTTTATGTTGCTTTTTAAAACCAATATGATTTTGACTATTTCCCAGTAAGAAAGACCCTTAAAAGGGAAATGTCTTGAACTTAGAGTCAGAACATTTTCATCTTTCTACTTCCTAACAGAGTAACTTTGAGCAAGCCAGTAGATCAATCTGAGCTTTGAGTTCCTCATCTCTAAAATGAGAACCGTGATGTAAGCTTCATGGCTAGCTTTTGAAAATTATCTTATATTTGTGATTGATGAAGGTTTGTTAAATCCAAATGTCAAGGAAAGACTTACCATATTGGATGAATGTGTGAACTTTCTGGCTTTATCTTTCACAAAGTTTGTGAACAAATTGAATCATTTTTATTGTTATTATTAACATTATTTATTTACATAGTACCATAGGACCCTTCTGCAAATCGAATATGGAAAGAAAAATGTCAAATGTAATGTACCTTTCCAAATAAAATTGATTTGTTTAATAAAGCAATAGCTGCCAGAAACCAGTTTTGCTCTGCTTTGATATAATCCAATACAAACTGGGAGTTTCCCCACAGAACTGAGGGAAAAAAGAAGGAACACAAATCTCCCTACATTAGTTCCTGAATATCAACCGCATTTTTTTTTTTAGTATAATCAGATACTCTGACTCTGGTCTTCTAATTATTTCACCAGGCCAGAAAAGGTGATGTGAGCTGACAAATACACCCAATTCTTCCTTGGCACCACAAAATTCAAAGAAGAACAGAAAGTCCATTGAAGTTCTCTTTGGTTCCTTTGAAATGTTTGTGATCTGCCTCCTGAGACTGCAAGGTTATTAACTTGCAGTATAAAAGTGGCAGATAACTGAATAAAGAAACATCTATCCATCTCAGTTGCCATGGTTCCTCTGTCATTCAGACCCCAGCAGAGCCGGAAGCAGTGAGCTGCAAAGTGCATATGAGTTCCCTCTTGCTTCTACTGATGGGTTAAAACTCCTTATGCTACTCCATGACTTGACTGATACCTTCCTTCTTCCCTATGCCTCCCAAAGTCTAAGCCAAGTTTTCCTTTGTCTATGACTCTGAGGTTCTCCTCTTTCTTTCTTGGAACATCTTTTCCTAACTCACTCTCCGTCCCAAACAACTTTCTGAATAACCTAGCTAGAAACACATTATATGTTCATTTGGTACTTAGGTACAATATAGAGACACAGTGCTACGGGGAAGTATAGAGATAGATGGGTTCTCAGAGACTGTCATAAAAGGTATACTTGGTGGTTTTCAAACTGTGCTTCAAAGAGCCCTGTATGTATACTCTGAAGAAATCACAAGGGCTTTATAAGGAAGAAGTTGGTGGTAGATAGGTGGTTTGGTGCAAAAAAGGTTGAATAAAAAGGACTATGAGCAATGCATTGTTACTTCAACCAAAGTAGTTCCATTTTAGTCTATATCTCATGTTTTTTTTCCTAAGTTTTAAAACAAAGTTTATTAGAGAAAAAAGAGAGAAGGAAAGAGAGACATGTCAGTGCTGGCATGGGCAAGAGAAACTGCTGTGAAAAAAAAATTTTCTTGTTGTTTGACAGATATTTAGGATGATAACTAAAAAATGTTAAGCACATGGAGAATTATGCAACAAATGAATATATTATTTTAGCCTTTTTAATTTTGTATTAAGGTATGATTTATATTCAATAAAATTTAACTTTTTCGTATACAAAAAAAAAACCAACAAAAAAAGAGGAACCGCTGTGTCTCATGTTGTCTTTATCTCATCAGCATGTCATTTCATTTAGAGGAAGCGTTCTATGATCAAACAATTAGTGAGGAAAAAATCTGCTCAGCCCTGTTACATGTCCATAGAGGGGTAGGGACTCTTTAGTGTTCATATCATTTTGTACCTACCGTGGTTGCATAGATTCATTTTCTGTCTGCTCAAGTGGAATGTGAACTCATGAAGACCACGGTCCATGTTTGCTATCTTTATGACTAGAAACCTGATCAGCTCCCGTTGGGCATACCTCTGCACTCTCCATAGATTGGTTACTAAACTTTAGGCGTTTTCTTTTCTTGAGAATCTGATCAGAGTTTTAGACCTATTGCCATGACATATACCTGTAAGCAGCACAATTTACATATTCTTTCAGGGAGCTGAAGTCATTGAAACCGAGACATGCACTCTGAGGATTAAAATTCCTGCGGAAAATGCTTCTTGATTGACAACACAAACTGCTGAAACATTTTTTTTTCGTTTATTTTTTCCTGATCATTAGAAATGCCCTAGTTTGGAGTGGACTATTTCATGAGGGAAACAATGCTTGGTTACTTTTTGTTTACAGATACTGGTTGGCCAAAGGGTCGGGGTGACACAGTGGCAAAAACACAGGATGGGACATCGGGCAGAACAGATTTTGATCCTATTGCTGCCAGTTTCTACACATGTGCTCTTGGACAAATCACTTGACTTACCAGAGCCTCAGTTGTCTTATGTGTAAAATGGGAGTAATGATATTGCCTACTTTATAATGACCTCGTAGGGTTGTTGGGAGAAGTTAGTAAGATAAGTGCAAATCATTTAGCATGCTGTAGGGCATAGAGTAGTTGGTAAAAATATCAGTTATCTGAAACTCTTTAAAATGTATTGCATAAAAGACAATCTGTTTTGTATTAGGAAATGGAATTAGATGCTCTGCAAGTCCCTTGTCATTCTGAGAGTTCTTGTTGGTTCATCTTTTCTGCTATATTTTGTTGAATAATCAAGGAGCTCTTACCTACTTGCTTTGGACTTACTCTCAAACAGGTTTTATGTATAGAATCTTGGGCAACGATTGTTTTTCTTCTTGAAGGTCACCTTTAAAAAATGTCTTACAAATATCTTCAGCTTCTTTGAAGAAATTTTACATCTTTTTTGCAAAGTGGCTTTGTGTATCCTTCAGGAAGGTGAGGTGACTTTGGCCAAAACTTCTGACATATTGTGCTTTGTAACCAAATACTCTGAGGAAATGCACATAGTAGATAGTACAAGTTTAGAGTTTGTGATGTAATTTGACTTTAGGGTTTAACTAAATTAGCCAGGTTTATAATCGATATTTTTTGAAATGCCTGTGATGGACCATCTTTCTCTGCATTCAGGTCCTCTCTTTCAACCTGTGCTGGCGTTTGACCACTCTAATGTGGTGGAAGTGACACCACATGACTTTCTAGGCTAAATTATAAGAAGCCCTGCAACATCAGTCTGAATCTCTTAGAAGGTTTGTTCTAGGAGAAGCTAAGAACCAGGTAAGAAGTCTGACTTCTCTAGTTCCACTGTGTTAAGGAACTTAAATAGCAAGAGGTCACATGGAAAGAAAAATGTCTGACCAGCCCCCAGCTGCTCTAGCTGTCCCAGCTGAAGTGCCAAACATGTGCATAAAACAGCCTTCTTGGACATTCAGCCAAGGTGAAACTTTATAGGACTCCAACGGCTATCTGACAGCAACTGGAGAAGAGACCCAACCAAAAACCTTTTAGCATATCCCAGTTAGCCCACAGAAATGTGAGATAATATAGTAAGTTGCTGTTTGGAGAGTCACTAATTTGAAGAGGTTTTTTTGTTTTGTTTTTCTGTTTTTTTTTTTTTTTTTTTAACAAAGCAGTAGATACTTGAAACATATGCCTAACTAACACATCACTGCAGGCACACAGATACGAACACTGGCAAATTGCATGCAGCTGTCAGTGTGATATCTGGTAGGATTGCTAGAGTACCTGGGGCTTCTTAGTAATAGGGCCCACTTTGGTTGCCATTGACTCAAGTTGCTGAGGCTTAGCCCACAAGATCAAGAAAATCACTTGTTGTTAGGTTACGGTCACTGGGGCAAGAATATAGCTTATATCTGTCCCACTGGACTCCTTGGCATCCAAGTTCACCTTCTTTCTTATTCCTAAAACAAGTTTTAGGGAGGATTTTTGGCTCTGTTTTCCCCAGATTACCTTCCAGGCTGATGCAATCTGTCTTTCAAAACCAAGGGTTGGCGAAATAGAGCCTGCAGGGAGGCCACATGTTTTTGTAAGTAAAGTTTTACTGGAACATGCTCATTTGTTTACCTAGGGTCTGTACCTGGTTTTGCACTACTATATCAGGTTTAATAGTTGTGACGCAGAAGATATGGTACACAAAACCCAAAATATTTACTATCTGACCTTTACAGAGAAAATTTTCTAAACCCTAATCTTAATCATTGAACTGTTTGATGATATTTCAGATTATGTAAATTGTTGTACTTAGACAGAATCTGAGAACTTGACTTCATGTTAATGTTCCTCTAATTTCATCTTATCTTAGGATAACTTAACAGGTAGATTCAGCCTCATGTAGCATATATTAAGTACCCACTATACACCACGTGCCATGCTATATGCTTTATTTCATATTATTCATTACTGCATATAATAATTCTGTGAGGTGGGTATTTTTGTCTCCACTTTACAGTAAGGAAAATTGAGACTTCGAGAGAAAAAAATGTCATATAGCTGCTGACATGACTGAGCTAGGACATGAATCCAGTTCACAGGCTCCAAATACTGTGTTTTTTATACCAGTACTTTTCAAACATTTATTATGTTATTATATGCACGTATGTATTTACATATGCATTTATGTATTTGTCATCAAAATCTTTTAATTAAAAAACAGTCAATGAATCCAATGTATATAAAACAGATTAAAGCAGAACTTCTTTGATTAAAGTACTCCTGTGAGTACATACTTCCTCCTTGAAACACACACACACACACACACACACACACACACACACACACACATACACTTCAGTCTTAATCTAAACATAAGATGGAACTTTTCTGGACCCATAACAAAAGATGGAATGATAAGAAGTTTGGAACAGTATCATTTGGACTTTGTTTTTCCCATAGCACAGATGCTTAATTGTTCTTTTTCTGCAATGCCAGGAATTCCTAAGACATTCCACACAAGTGAAAAAAAACTAAAGGATTATTACTATATTTGTTAGTGTCACATGTGGCTCCTTAAACCAATCTCAAGATCTAAATTTTCCTGTCAAATTTAAGGTAATTGAATACTATTTTTTACAAGCCTATTTTTAACTTAGTACTTCCATATGGTTGGAGTTTTATACATAACAAATACTAGAAATTATGTTTACAAAGATATGTTGTGTTATGAGAAATATTTATACCGTAATGCTAATAAAAAGAGTTCTGTATACATTGTGATCTCAGCTTTGCCTGCATGATGTCTTTGGGTACAGATGTGTGTATTCACTCACTCTTTAACTTAGACCGGTAAAATTGGAAAGACCTGTGCTTAAATGTTGACAGTGATCTCTGAGTGGAGGGGTTCTGTGTGACTGATACTGTCTGCCTTAGGTCTTTCCTTTGAAAACATGTAGAAACAGTCATTTGTCAAAAATAAGTATTTCTGTGTACTGTGTCATGACGCTTTGTGATGTTTCAAAAATTTGAGAAGAAAAGGCTGGCTGGGAAAACAGATCCATATTGGTTCTGGAATTCTTCCTCTCAGAGTCTAGCATTGCCCTTATTTTTTTGGTCTGCTTGCATATTTCTGTTTATTTACAATAACACTAAAGAAAGAGTACAAAAGGCCCCTGGCCTTTTATTTAATATGTTTATAGAATATCTCTACTTACAGCTTATCACTATTGAATAAAAACTTAAAACACACCTGTCTCTGTTATGAACAAAAGAAGAACGGGTAAGTTGATGTCGTGTGTTTTAAATGTTACTATCAGTGTATACATTTGGATGTAAACTGAATCCATGTAGTAACTGCAAGGTATGGATGAAATTATATTTAAGGAGATAAATGGCTTGATAAATTTAAAGACTTGCAAATGAGTCCTTTGGACTCATGAATGCTAATGTGTGACATGTTGTAATACTTTGCACTAAAAGCTTTCTATATCATCAAGTTTATTAACTGCGTAGGTCGGTTTTTAAACATTTATATTTTGGAGAAACCATAGAATAAAAAGCTAGATGCCATTGTGGGAAATTGTTATGCATTAATGCCACTCCCAAACTCAAAAAGATCAGTGTCACATTATGTAAACATCTCTGTATCAGTAAGATTGCAAGTGACAGTACACTTTATAAGGTCTAAGGAAGCTTACATAAGAACAAATATTTTCCCAATACAATCAAATGCCACTTTGAATAAGGGACACAGTAGAAGAGATGCAATGGATATGTGTAATGTGTGCTAAATTTGTGATTGCCTTGGGCACTACTAAAGCCACACTGGGTAATTTCACTTGACAGCCAAAAAAGAGGAGCTAAAGAAATGTGGCAGTTTCACCTCCTGTGTCTATTCACAAACTCCCATGGTGACCTCATTAATCTTGGGGAGGAGAAGCACTCAGACTGGCTGCATAATGCCAAAATGACTGCTTGCAAAAATCAAGATCCAGTTCATCTGCCACTGGTTTTCTTTATGCTGATGTTCGGTAACTTTATAAAGGGGTGTGCCAAGGTGTGCTGGATCACAGTTGGGGAAGGTAAATCCTGACTGAAAACAGGTTGGAGCATCAACAAATGTTTCCTATGCCTACTGCACCTGCCAGCCATGAAAATTCAGGCTCCAGCTCTCCCACCTTTTAGATGCTGATTGTCATCATGCTGCTGGCAAGAATGATGGTGATGAGCATGGAGGAAGCCACTGAGCCTCCCACCAGAGACACTGAACTGTTCTGGGATCATTTGCACACTTTGGTACATACACCAGAGGATACTAACCTCTGGCCTTGATCTGAGTACACCAGACAGTTGGTTGAACTGATGTACTTTACATGCCTTGACGAACTGTGTTTTTACAATTGGCCAATTGTTTAATGACCAAGGAGACTCAAGAACTTTAAATTTGAGTTTGGCAAACATTTATTATGTGATTTACTTTATGCCAGGCAATGTGCTGGTCACTCTGGCACTTTAATCTCATTTAATCTATATAATATCTTGTGAAAAATGTTGATATTTCCTTTTTTAAATTGTTAAATCAAGGCCTTTTTATTTTAGCTTTCATAACTTTAGGGAGAAATATATTAACATTTTTACAAATAAAATTGCATCATGTAATGTGGCATAAAGATGACAAGGGCATCATCTTTTAAAAGATATGTATCTGTTAAAATTTTTAATTAGGCATCGAAAATTATAACAAGGACACTTCACTAGTGAAGTGGTGTAAGGGCAGGAAAATTGAGGCAATGGGACTTGGAATATAATCAGCAACATTAAGTTTACACACATTAAGGCTTGTCCTGAATTCTGTGGCAGATGTTACAAGAGAGGCCATGAGTCAGACAGGTGCAAATAGAACCAGGAGTGTTCATTGTCATGGATGCCAAAGGAGGAGGAAGTTTCAAGATGGAGTAAGTGTTCAACATTGTCAGACTTGGAAGAGAGGTCCAAAACAATAAATCCTAAAAATAGCTATAGGATTTTGCAGGGGTGGGAGGTCAATGCTGACCTTACAAGGGCCTTTTCTATGAAATTGAAAGGGCAAGAAACAGATATGTAGAATGGGTGAAAAGTAGGAAATGAAGGAAAAAAGAGTATTGCTAGTGAATAGTCTAATCCTTCCAAAGGTTTTTCTAGGGAGAAGAATGTAGTTTCTAGAGAAAACACATTTCTAAGGAAGAAATACTTTTAAAAGTTTAAGGAAATGGAACTATGGTTTGAAAGGAAAGGAAGAGAATGCTTTGAAATATGGGAAGAGATTTGAGGACTAATGTCCCAGAGGTGAGACGATGGAAAGGGATGCGGGTCAGGAGATGCGGGAAAGGATTGATCTTGAATTGGTAAGAGACCCCTCAGTCTTCATTCTTGACTTGTAAATGCTTATGATGTGATGAGGAAAGTTAAGGGAATCATAGCCAATGGCCTCAACCGTCTTAATGAATCAGAGAGGTCAGCCAAATATTGAAACTGGAAGGGGTGGGGTTTGAGCTAGGGGCTTTTGAGCAAGGTAGTAAAATCTGAACGATGTCACTAAAGAAAGTATAAAGGAGTGTTGCTAAGACTCCAGTAAAGGTTGACGATCATGAATTTATAATAATGTGAAACTTCTTAGTTTGCATGACTTTATCTTGCTGAATAAAGCAGAAAGGGTAGATTGTAGGGTAGAACCAGGGTTTAGGATTTGGGATTGTGGCAAAAGGACAGTGATGGAATGAAGATGAGGGGACTGGAGGGCAAGTAGTTTGTATTCATAGACATCAGATTCTGGCAGAGTAAGGAAGAAAGTGAAGATAGGAGATGTCCCGTAGACTGGGAGGAAATGCAGAGACCGACAGATAGCAGAATATTCTGAGGGTGATGTCAGGTTGGGGTGGAGGAGGTAGTGAACTATGGTCCAAAATCATCCCGAATAGATGGTGAGTATGGAAGACTTATTAGGAGACCTAAAGAGGTACATAGATGAGACACAAGCATTTCAAGAGACCAGAGGTTTTAAGATAAAGGATTCAGGAATAATGATCATGACTTGGGTTAGGAAAGAACTGGGTCAGGTCATCAGTGTTTCTGTACAGGAGGAGTGATGGAAAGGCTAGCCGTCTTCACTTAAGAGCTTGCAGGGAAAGCAATGTTATCAGAGAAGAGCCACGTTCCAGTAAAGATATGAGTTGCAGTAACATTCTGTCATGGTTTAGGATGTGGGTGAACTTATCTACCGTGGTCTTAAAGATTCAAAACACACAGTGAGAAAGTTTCTGGACAAGAGCAGTAGGGGGAGCTTGAGGCAGAAAGAAGCAGCAGAGTGAAATGAGAATGAGACCGCAGATGAGGAAGGGACTTTTACATGCTGGGCAATGACCAAGGGTGACAGATGGAGAAATATTGAGCTTTTCTGGCTTCAAGTTGGTGCAAAAGGCCAATGGGAAGCTATATGGTATTCCCTTAGGGTCTTGTGAGTCGTAAAAAAAAGTGAGTCATGGGAGAGAGCTCTTGAGTTAAAAGCTTGAGTTTAGTTAAGGTTCCTAAACCTAAAGGCTTGGTACTTTATGTCAGTTTTTCTTTTTCTTTTTTTTTTTTCTTGGTGAAATTTTTTATTTCTGTCAGTATAGGATATATAGTAAATAAAAAAATGTAAATATATTGTATATTTTTGTTTCTTCTAGGGCAATATCAAATTTCAACTCAATTAGTAAATCAGCAGTATCTAAAACTGTAATAATGCAATATAATATTGTTAAAATTAAAAATTTACAACTTATATAATTGTAAAAACAATCATATACAAGTAAGCAAGTGATTCATAAAAATGCAAGTACTATGAATTAATTATTGAAGTAGGACTATGAAATTGGAAAACTCTCATTATGACTACTAAAAAACATGCTAGATGAATATAAAAGTAAATGATGTAATTGTATTTACAAATATTTTTTAAAAACCTGTGTGGTTTACTATATCAAGGAAAGAGGATACTGTCTGAAAAACAATATGAAAGCCAAATATTCTTGTTCACAGTTATACAAAATTCATAATGCAGGTGTTTGGGATTGCCATATTGATATTATTAGTATTTTCTCCAAGTTTAGCAAATGGAAAAACACACCCTAGACAATATAAATCTTAAGGTCTTAAGAAATGCTTACTTACATCCAAAAATTTCATAATGTTTAATTTGATGATGCAAAACATATTTGTCATGTATGGTAAAACTTAACTATAATACGCGTATTCCTGAACGATGCATATTTGTATACCTAACCCTTAACTGTACCCCACAATTTCAAAATAAAAAAAAGTTAAGAAAAGAAAATAATTTATCTTGTGGAGTGTTTAAAGTACTGAGCAGTGTGCCAAATCATAGAAATTAAGGACACTGTTAACATTTATGCCTGTAAGTGATTACTAGAATACTATGTCAGTTTTTCTTACCAGGCTGGCGGTTTGCTTGGATATGGCTTTCACTTTATTTACATAGCAACATTCATTACAAAAATGGCTTACATAGAAACTTCTGGCCAAGATTATGTTTGGGACACTATAAGTGGATTTCACTGATTAATTACTCCTCTCCATGTACCTGGTGGTTGTCTGTAGGTTCACTGTCACCATGGACAGAAGAACAAGCAGGAAGGAAATGTTTTTGTTTGTTTTTGTTTTGTTTTGTTTTCATGGACCTAAACCAACAATGTTTTAAACTGGGAGAAACACTTAGAAACGCTTCAGAAATTTAATAGCACTACTTGCCTGGATGGAGGTAGGTGGAAGTTTGAATTTTTTTCTGATTATGAAAGTAAGACATATGCATTGTAAAATGTATTAACAATATGGAAAAAGAAAGATAAAAGAAAAACCAGTTTTAATCTCACTAGCTGGACATATCCACTTTTGACATTTGGATGCATAAAATTGTATCATTTTTATGTCCCCGAATAAGCTTTTTTAGCAAAAATGTGAACATAGCAACATTTAAAATTTTTCCTGATTGCCTTATGAACATGATCTCATCATTAATACTCTTCCACAATGTCACATAATATTCAGTGTAGTATTCTATTGACTTACTGTATTTACTTAACCAATCTCCTCAAGCTATTATCTGTTTAGAAGTATGAGTCACGCCGGTACGAACATTCTTGAAGAGAAATTAAACTCGCTTACATTCACGATTACTTAAGATAAATTCTTAGAAATATAATGACTATATTAAAGTGTTTTCTCCTGTTTCTCTCTCTGTGTGTCACCTTTTCTCTCCCTCTCTTCTTTCTCTCTACTTCTCTTTGTTTTTCTTTCTTTCTGCCTTCCCGTCTCCTTTTCTTTTTTTAGTTACAATTTACACTTGCAATCAAATTTATTTTTGTGACTACTATGCTGTGGATTTATTATCAGATGTGTTATACTTTTGGACCAGGGGTCAATAAACTACAGGCTGTGGGTAAAATCCAGTCTGCCTCTTGTTTTTGTATGGCCTACAATATGAGTGCATTTTACATTTTTATTGTTGTTATTATTTATTTATTTTAATTTTCTACTTTAATGTTAAGGGGTACAATTCAGGGCTAGGTATAAAAATGTTTATTATGCAGGTACTCTTGTTGTTGAGGTGTGCCCTCCCATCCCCTGGCAGTTTCCCACTAGTTACCAATCCCACCCCCCCTTTCCTGGCAATTTCCCACTACTGCCAATCCCTTTCTTATAGTATTATGATAATTGTTCAAGGTCCACTTATGAGTGAGGATATGTGGTAAATGGTTGAAAAAAGTCTACAGAAGAATGATATTCTGTGATATATGAAAATTATATGAAATTTAAACTTCAGTGTCCATGAAAAAAGTTTAGAGTACAGCATGCCCATTTGTTTATATAAGGCCTACGGCTGCTTTCACGCTAGTATGGTAGAACTGAGTAGTCGCAACACAGACTATATAGCCCACAATGCCTAAATTTCTTCATTATCTGTCTCTTTACAGGAAAAGATTGATGAACCCTGATTTAAACCAGAGGGGTTTACAAAATTATTATAGATAATGCCAATTTTTTAAACTTGATTTCAGAATAATTTCCGAATATGCTTTACTCTAGTATTGCAAATCAGAATCCCGGTTTCCTTTTCTGTAGAATGGGACTAATGATAGTGACAATTTCACATGGTGATTGTAAAGAGTAAATGAGTTAAAACATCTAAAGTGCTTAGAATTGTGCCTGGCTCAGAACTGATAAATAGCATCACTAGAGAGCAAGCAGCTGCTTGCAAAGTGTCCTATTAGAAAGTTGTGATATTCATTTCAAAGGAGGGAAGTTGGAGACCCTCATATTGTATATGTTTGACATACATCTTCCTTCTAAAATTAATGCAGATGCTCTCTGAAGTAAAAATTTTTCTCTCTGATTATGTAACTCTTTTGGGTTGCTGGCCTTGGTGGAGATACCTTAAATGCTTCATGAGGTTGAATATGATTTAGTATATTTTATTTCCTCTATAAAGTCACCACCAGCAGCACATAGATGACAAATGCTCATGCAATGAACAATTTAATTGAAGAAATATAAAAACTGGGTTGGATAAAGAGTGTATTAAAAAAAATAGAGAAGAGAAACTTGAGAGTAGAAGGAAGCAGACAGAAGATAAAACATTGGAAGATGATGACTCTTTTTTAACTACATGCCTTGGGTGTTGTGTGCCTAAAAATAATAATGAAAAAATAGAAAACATAAATTTTTCAGTGCAGTAGTGCAAACTACTTGTGTTCCCAAAGGTTGCCATGTAACCAAAGGTTGGAGTTATTGTCTTTTTTATGAAACTTGTTAAGTTCTCTCTCTGCTTCTTTTCATATATATTCTTTTTTTCTTTCTCTCCTTCCTTAGAAGAAAATAGTCCCTCTTTTCCTACCAAGACTAATCCATTCGTTTTGCACTTTCCCTTCCTCCTCTTGCACCTGTCCCATCCCTACCTGGCAAATCACCCACCTTGTTTCATCAGTTACCCCTTCTATCTCTCTCAGTCTTCAACTATTACAACTGATATTTTCTCCAGAAATTTTACCACAGGATTTTCTTTGTTATTTGGAGGAACACAAAGAGGATATCAAGTACGAATAAAAGACACTAGTCATTGATGTCTCTTAAAACAATGGGTTCTCAATCATTCAGATTGATGGAATGCAAATTCAATATGGTGGCTATTTATTTCAGTATTCGTGTTTTAAGTATTTACCATGCTTACATTGTTTAAAATATTTTAAAACCCATTGCAACCTTTTCTTCAACCTATGAATTATTTAGATTACCTTTTCAGTTTCTGAACACACAGGCTGATTGGTCTTTCTCCTTTTTCCCTCCCTTCCTCTCTCCCTTGTTACCATTTGTCATTAGACCATAGGATTTTAGAAAGTGCTGGTGTTCCTTATTAAAGCATTTCTTTGGAATTTTGGGGAGTTCTTTTATGGTCAATATGTAATCAGATTTTCTAATGTCCTACATGTGCCTGAAAGAAATGTCTATTCTCTAATTATTGGGCATAGGGTTCTATATGGTTCAATTAGATCAAGCTTGTTAATCATGTAGTTCAAATTTTTTATGACTGTACTAATTTTTTACCTGATAGATCTGTCACTTTTTGAGAGATGTGTTAACACTCTTCTGCTATAATTGCGGATTTATCAATTTTTCCTTGTAAGTATGCCATTTTTGTGTTACTTCTTTTTAGACTATAATGCTACTTTACTGATATATTTTACATTTAATTATTATGTAATAAACCTTTTTATTGCTGATAAGATTAATAAAAATAAAAGTTTAAACAAGTACTTACATTTTAAAAGTATTAAGGGATTGGAGCCTAATATTTACCTCATAAAGTATATCTCTTATTTTTTATCTCATAAAAGTAATACCTGGTCTCTATGGGATCTTGAGTTATAATTTAAAAAATCTATACATACATTTTAATCACCTGTAATCCCATCACTTAGTCATATTCATAGCCAACATTTCACCCTACAGTCTTCTATTCTTCCCTCTGTACATTTTTTTTCTTCCTGAGATCATGTAGCAAATGGAACATCATATCTTGATTTGTTTTAACTTTCACTGTAGCTTAAGAATGTTCTCATGTTATTACAAACTCTTTTTGGACATCATACTTCTTCCCTCCTAACAACGAAGATAATTACAATGAGCTTTGGTATACAATCATTTATACCTAAAATAGTAAATAGAATAGAACCAAATTGTGAAGTACAGAAACGAAAGATTGTGACTTGACTATTAATCACATTATTTGTACCACAGTTTAGAAAATTTAAATTACGGAATTTCAATGATGGTTTAAGTACTTGGGAAAAACTTCATAGCAAGGGTGAAATCTAAGCTGAACATTAATTTCTTCCTCAATACTAAGCCAGCTCCATTTAGCGAAGGTTTAGGACAGGTATGAACCAGGCTCCATAATAAAGAGTGGGCTATGGAAGGTAGATTAAACAGCAATAATGTAAGTGAAGACCCATCAGCTTCACTTTTGAGAGATGCAGGGATACAATTTACTAAGCAGGATGGGACCTAATTCTGGAGGACATAGACAACAGTTGCTACCCTGTGCAAAAGAGAGATGCTTGTAGCTGTGTTACTGCCACATTGATAGAAAGAGGAATTTTTTTGTCCCTGAGGGTCATGCTGTCTCACCTACAAATTTCTCTCTATGGAGAAGATAGAGAAGGACATCGTAGAACTACCTAAAGAAAAGAAAGTTAAAAACATTAGGCTGATTTTATTGGGAAATTTGTAGTTCTAAGTAAGCATAAATCACCAATTTTTATTCTTCTTATGAAAGTATGAGAAAGTATAATTGTCCTGATATTAAATAAAAAGGAGCCACATCTCAAGGTAGTTGAGTGCTTTCATATAACCAACATCACAAGCCAATTTTGACTGTTTTCCATTACCCTTTTCTGCCTCACCAGGGCTCAATGTGATAGTTTTTATAACTGGTTTCTAGTCCTTTTATTCCATAACTTATGGGTTCTTTAGGTCTTAGTTTTTCCTAGCACAAGTCTGCAATATCAGAAAGAAAAAAAAATTCTCTAGAGAGAAGGCCAGCCTTATATTTATTATTTTATAATTAACTTAGTTTTTCTAGATTGCATCCTTGTAAGATTTTTGCACACAAGCATGCATGTGCACATACACAAACACAACATACACACCCATGTGCATGCGCGCGCACACACACACACACACACACACACACACACACACACACACACAACATAACATCATATTTATTTAGGTGTGGCTCTCTTTACTGCTTTTTGCCTGGAATTTGGGGAACCCATTTTATCAATGTTCTGTTTTTTCTTCAGCTCAGAAAAGTTATCCTCAGTTATATTTTAAATCATTGTCTTGCAGTTATTCTAGTTTCTCTCTCAGAAATACCTATGATACCTAAGTCAGCTCTGCCCTTTGTATCTATTTTCCTTTCTCTCTTTTATGTTTTAGTGTTTGACTTTTATACTCTGGAGATCTTCAGAATGTGAAGATTTGGTTTTATTTTCAGTAATATTAGTTGATCTACCCTTCCCTTCACTTTCCATCCCCCCAATTGCTCAAGCCAGATATTTTCTGTCTCAATCCCTTAAAGACCGATTCTCACTAAAACTTTTCTATTATACATCCAGAGTATGTGTTGAATAATTTCATTTCAAAAAGCAAAATAGTGACAAAAGCAAGTCTGATAAAAGTAACGATGACTGTAGATCTAGGGACACTGTATTTTATTTCCTGGTGTCACCATCTTCCACCTATGTGTCCATGGGAAATTGCTTAGTTTTTTTTAGCACCAATCTTTAAAAATTAGAAATGAAAACAGCTACATTTCAGAGTTACTTAAAAAACTGTGTGATTCCATTTTTAAAGAAATGTCCAGAATAGGCAAATCTAGAAAGACAGAAAATATGTTAGTGGTTGCCTAGTGATGGGAGGGTCTGGGGGAAAATGGGGGGATGATTGTTGACTATTATGGAGTATGGGGTTTCTTTTTGGGATGATGAAAATGTTCTAAAATTGATTATGGTGATAGTTGGACAACTCTGTGCATATAATAAAAAACATTGAATTGTTCTCTTTAAAGGGTGAATTATATGGTATGTGAATTACATTTCAATTAAGCAGTTTTGAAAGTATAAAAAAGGGAGGGTAAATTCCTGAGATGACCAAAAATGGAGTCCCTTTGTCATCAAAGGCCCAATTCATCCTTTCCCCCTGCTCCACGTTGGCCATTCAGGTCTATGGCCCAATGAAACATTCGTAAGTGCATGGTCTTGGGCCTGAAAAAGTCTCCTAGGCTGCATCACAGTGACCATTTTGACAGAATGGCCTCCCTTTAGAAACCCAGCTGGGAAATTTCTAGCCCTTTATGGATTTGAGGAGTTACTTTTGGCAGCTTCCTGAAGTAAGAACAAAACAAAAATAATTTGCCACCTACGGCTTCCTGGCAGATGGAAGCAAGTGGCCTCTCCAGATCCCCAGCTGAAGGGTTGAGACATATCTCAGGCCTCAATTTTGTGAAAGGTTTGACTCATTTGTCTTTATGCAAATTGTCCTGGCCTGGTAGTCCTGGTGATTCAACGCTAAAGTAGTTGAGACATTTGTTAGAGTTGAAAGCACATGTTTTAAGGAGTGTGATTTACTCATCTCCAGTGAGAAAGAGCCTCCACTATGGATTTACTTGATTCAGGTTTACTAGAGATATTTTTATACAATCTGAAACATTTAAGAGTTGGAGACATGTCTTGGCCCTGCCTCCAATTTGTAAAAGGATTTATTCATCAATCTTCACAGCTGACCATGCTGGCCTATCACCCTCCAGTGAGCCATTCCACATGATTAAGGAGGCTGAAAAGAAATGGTACATCTTGGGCCTTGAGTTTATAAGGAGTTGAATCTATTTGTCTCCATTGGAACTATCCTAGAATTACTCCCAACAGCATAAATTTTTTCCACACATTCGATGCAATCTGGACAACAGTATTAGGAACATACTTTGTGCTGAAATGTGAAGGAAATGTAATTATCTTGTCTCCACAAAAACCACTCTGGCCTATCTCTCTCCCATGCTGAATCACTCCAGTTGTTCAGTACCTTCTAGAATATATGAAATGCTGGTGACACAAATCAGGATGCAATTTTGTAAGTTGTACCTACTCTTCTCTATTATGAACCACCCTGAATTAATACTGTTCAAAGTGAAGTCACCTGACATACATTTACTGGAGGTGTTCTATATGATTTGGGAACCTGAAGTGTGAATATGTCCAGTAGATCAGAGAGACCAGCCCAGTGCCATGTTGACTCATTTCAAGGGCTACTTTGAAGGTTAAATGAAATAATAGAATTAAAGTACCTGGCACTTAGCAGTTTCTTAACGAATGTTAGGTTTTTTTTCCCCCTGGTTCTGGATCCATGTGTAGCGCCTTCATTTGTACAATCAAATGGGCATTTATCATGTGTGTTTATATGCACATGTGTATGTATGTATATATGTTACACATATGTATATATGTGTGTGAATGTATATATATTCTAGAGTAAAATTAATAGTTACTTAAGATTAAGTAATTTGAAAGAATACTGAAGTTACCACAAAGGTCTGTTTTGAGTATTTGGTGTGAAGGAAAGACATGAATATTTTAGATAGACAAAATCAAGTGTTACTTTGACTGAAAGGAATTAGCGCATTTGCATCTTTCTTTAAAAACACAGAAAATGAAATTATGAAATGTGCCTATTTATGTGGTGTAGGGGAAAGCAAGTGTCCCTTGAGTGGCCCATTTCTTCTTGGATCTCCATGTAAAATACAAACTGGAGAAACACTGGGACTAGGGAGGCTGGAGCAACCTAGATAGGACATCGGTAGGGAGGCCATGTGATTGACCCTGAGGCTCCTCACAAACTGTCATCTCAAGTACTGTTGTGGAGCCAAATGCTGAAGTGAATAAAATATGTTCTAGTTATGCTTGGGAGACCTTCTGAGCCCAGCTGCCTTACTTTCCTCCTCCCTTTGTTTTCTTTTGCCAAGTTCATGCTAGAAGGGAAAGGTGAGAGGAGAGGAGAGGGCTAGGCCAGCTCCATCTCTGAATTATATATTTTACATTTTTATTTGCATTTGGAAAATCTTGGATTACCCTCCAGCTCCATGTTTGCATAGTAACTTCAGATTGGGAGGGAACTAGAAAGAGTGCTAGAAGGCCTGATCTTTCACTGACCTTGGGAAAATTGCTTTGACTGTCTGTGCAGCAACTTCCTTATTTGCAAAATAGAGATAATAATGATTTTCCTACCCTTTTCCCATGTTGCTTATTATCAAAATATAAAACACCAAACATGATATTTTAAACCCTTTGATAGGTTAAGTAATTCACATTTAAATGAGACTAAATGTTTACCTCAATTAAAAGACAAATAAATGACACAAGGGAACATTTGCTATATATTAAAATAGCAGAGATTTTAAAATATATGACTAGTATTGGCAAGAGCACAGAGAAATGGGCACTTTTACTGTTTTCTCGTGAGGTTTGAAATTATATTGTCTTTCTAAGGACAACTTGGCAGTGAATATCGAAATCTTAACAAGCCGTGGAGCCTTTGATACAGCAGTTCTGTTTCTAGGAATTCAAATAAAATAATCAAAGACGCCATTTTTACAAGAAAGTTTGTAATGGGATCGTTTCTCATAGTAAAACGTTAGATACAACCACTTATCCAGTAACAGAAAGTTAGTTGAGAAACCTGAGCATATTATGAGAAACAGTGCAATTATTAAGAAGCATATTGTATGTAAAATATATTTATTGACATAGGGAAATGCTCTCAAAAGTGGAGATCCTGGTTTAAGTATCTCAGCACATTGTATAACATTCTTTATGAGAATTATGTTGAGTGAAACATACCATAAAATATCGAACAATAGAGAAATTGTTAGTACTGTAATAATTCTCTGATGGAATATTAAGCAGGGTTAAAAACTATAAATTTTCTGTGTTTCTAACTAAGTCTATAAGTATATTGATACAAATGCTAGATGAAAAAGCACAATATATGTTCAGCATAATTCATAATATCTATAATACATATTATATGCATAAGAAGACAGAAGAGATAATGTCCTGAAGAAATAAGAAGTTAACTGTTCTAGTAGCAGAATTATATGTTTAAAGTACATTTGTTTTTAAAGTTGAAGTCAAGTCTACTAAGTAAAATGGTTTTTGTAATTTTCAAAAACGACAATAGCAACAATAATATGGATTGAATATGTTTTTCAAAAATGTGCATGTTGGCTGTCTAACCCCCAATGTAATGGTATTTGAAGGTGAAGCTTTTGAGAGGTGTTTAGATTTAGATGAATCCGTGAAAGTGGGGCCCCTGTGAAGGAAGTAGTGCCCTTATAAGAATAGGAAGAGACACCAGAGCTTCCTCTCTCTGTCATGGGAGGATGCAGTAAGAAGGTGACCATCTGTAACCAGGAAGGGAGCCCACACCAGAAGCCAACCATGCTGGTACCATAATCATGGACATTCAGCCCCCAGAACTGTGAATAAAAGTCTCTTGTTTAAGCCATTCAGTCTATAGTATTTTGTTATCGCAACCCGAGCAGACAACAACAAATGATAACAAAAATAAAGAGGCTGCTTCCTACTTCAGGGATCCAGGATTCTCTGGTTTGATGCAAGGGGCAAATCATAATATCTCTAATCACCAGAAATAGTTTCAATAATTATAAATGCAATAATCCTAAAAGAAAATATTGGATTACTTGGTATGTTCACATATATGATGGAAACAATAATTACTACTTATTAAGTGTTTAGTAGGTACTCGACATTTTGAGAGGAACCTTTACACTTTAACTCATTTACATGACACAGTGTGTCATTTAATTTTTATTATATTTTTTGGCAGCATAGGATTATCACAATTTGACAGATGTCAAAAGTATGGCTCTAAGAGATTAAGGCACTTAAGATCATATAGCTATTATGTGCAAAAGAGGGGGAGAATTTGGTTTTCTAGGTCTCATGTTTCTGTTCTTTGCTTGTAACCATGCCAACTAGATATAATGAGTAAAGGGTTTCTAGAAGACATGGATTCAGCTATGATCATAAACCAGTAGCTAGAGTGTAGTCTGAGTAGACTGTTGTGTTAGAGACACATTTTCATTAAGCACTATGCTTCAATGCTGCTTTACCCCTTAAGTTATTCACTTCAGATGAAATAGACTAGATGATAAGGAAGAGCTTATTAAAACTTTTAATTTTGAAATAATTTGAGGCTTTCTAAAAAGGGACAAAATTAGTAAAGTTCTTATATACCTTTTACCCAGTTTCCCCTAATTTTAACTTCTTACATTACTATAGTTTAATTATTGAAAGTAGGAGACAAACACTGATACAATACTATTAACAAAACTACAGATGTTATTTAGATTTCACAAGCTAGTCCACTAATGTTGCTTTCCTGGTTGAGCATCCCAACCAGAATCTCATGTTGCATTTAGTTGTCATATTTCTTCTTCTCTGGTCTGTGACAGTTCTCAGTCTTTTCTCATGTTTCATTACACTGACACTTTATGAAATGCACTGGATTTGGGCTTTTATTTTGGTGATCTGGATTCTTCTTCTTTTCCAGCTTCCTTAGGTGAGAATGTCTAGATTTTTGATGATTTCCCAGGATTGTTATGGAGAAGCAGGAAAGCAGATTTTTTCATTTTTCTACTTTTTATTGCATAAGTGAACCTTGAAAAAAATATGACTCCTTTATATGCTTAGTAAGGTAGATTTACAGCTAACATGTCAGGATAAAGTGTGGAGGGATGGGAATCAAGACATGTTCAATCCCATGCTGAATTCAATGCCTCATTTGAAAACAAAACTCTATGTCATTTTCTTTGTAGATATTTCCTAGCAGATAGGGTTGCATAGTGGGCCTTAGTCAAAGAAGTGGTCATGGCTCAAATAACAGAGCTCGCTGAATATGTTTCGACTGCTATTTCATCTCAGACTAGTGACTTCATAAATCATTTGTAAATTAGAAAGTTACCTTTTCAAAAAATGGAATATATTAAATTTATTCTAAAATTATCTCCTTTTAGAAATATATCATGAGTTCAGCCTTGTGCCACTTATAAAGATTAATACTTATCCCCCAAACTGACAGCCAATAATCCTATCATTTTCCTCTAAATCTGTCTCTCAAGGCAACTCACAAATAAATAAATGTTAAAGTTATCTTCCACACACAGAAAGAACTATTCTGAAAAACCATATTGAATACTTATAATTTTATTGAGTAAATTTTTTTAAAATTTAGTAGGGACATCATAAAAAGCAAATCTAGTGTGTAAAAATTAGGAACAAAAAACAGATTATGTGCATCAGACATTTTAAAATGGATGTTTGAGAAACTTTCATTTACATCTTTAAGATACAGTTGATTAAGAGGAGACAAAATATATTTTACATTACAGTGAGAAAATGTCTTATCTCAGGGACTGGTTCATAAAAAAATCTTGTACTGAATAAATTGTAAGCATGCTATTTGATATCAATCAGCTAAGAACCTAGCCTTAAAAATTGCTGGGTTCCTCAAGGTGTAGGATAAAAATTCTTGCTCATTTATTTCTGAAGAAATTTTGAAATGATATTACACATGCATTTTAATGAGATAATATCCGAGTAACTGACAATGACAAGATCCAAAATTTTGAGACTCTATTTCTTTTTTTTTTTTTTTTGCATGACAAAGAGTCTTTTCTTTTAAATGGTTATTGATACACCAAGTAATAACGTGTAACAAGTTCCTGAATTCTATCATCTAGTAATTTTGATTAAGAGAAACTAAAAGCAACCCAATTACGCCAGTATTCATTATTCTAACCATTAGTAGGAATGGACTACTTTAAGGCTGGCTGCTACTTCACACAGGTTACAAATAACTATTTACTACTTTTTCATAGATAAAGCCCCTGACCTTTAAGAAAATGTTGGGAAAAAAATTATTTAATCCCTTTCTTTCTTTAAATAATTGAGGTTTCTTTTCCCTAGATCTAACAAAGAAAAAGTCAACACTGATATACATGTTGCGAGAGCCAAATGGCACAGGGAAAGAGACAATATATACCTATTAAATAAGAAAGGGATACCTCAAGAAATACGAGGCAAAAAGAGGACATCTTTAGAAAAACTCTAAGTCTGTACAAAGAAGCTAGATTTGCTACTCTCCAAAAAGTGAAGGGACCTACTATGTAATATAAAGAAATAACTTAACACCTTTTCATAGGAATAAAACTTGAGCTTTGCTAAAGCCTCATATTCCATGAAGGCATTCAAAATGCTGATCTTCCCCTATCCATTTATGTGGTAGTTTTCATGGATTTCTGGCCGGATGTCACACTCAAAGGCCAGGAGGTTATCCAAGACTTCATCCCTGTGCTGCCGGAAGTAGGTCTGGAGGATGGTCATCTTCTCCTGGGTCTCCTTCTCCACTTCAGAGCTGCAGCTGCCATGGGATCCCAGAGCCGCAGCTTCCTTGGCCTTGAACTCTTTCTCCCTCTGCAGGCGGTACTGTTCAATTTCAGCCAGAGCTTCTTTGGCCTGCTTCAGCCTCCTGTTCTTCCTCTTGCAGGCCTCGGACACCTTCTCGGCAGCTGGATCCCCTGAGACTGACTGGCCATGGTGGTGGCAACTGAGACCGACATAAGCCCCCTAAGTCCGAGACTCTATTTCTACTAAGTGATAGGACAATAAAATTATAGATTGGAGTTTAATGATTTATCATTCTTGACTTTGGAGTCATAGGAATCTACAAATATACTTGAAATGCTATAAGGAAATGATTATAAAAAAATAGTTTCAAGTTTTCTGTTAATACTTAATCTTAATACATTACCTATTTAAATTTTTTCTTAATACTTAAACTTTAGATAACATTTTTGCAATTTTGCTTGGTATATATGCATAAAGCATGATTGAGGATGATCCAGAGATAGCCAAAGAGTTCATATTGTTTTTATTTGCTTAATATCTTTTTCCCCTATTCTGCAAAGAATTTTACATTTAGTCAAAAGTCCACATTTCTTGAAAATTAATGAATTGACAGAAAGTTATCACTGATATGACAGTAATTCTTACTTGCTTAGAAAAACTGTTTATCCCTCAAATGAGGCAAAAATAAAATAAGAAGAAGCAAAAAAACATAAAATTGACAAGAAAATATTTATTTAGCCAAAAATCTATTTTCATATGATAAATGTGCTTTTTAAAAAAGTTTATACAAAATAAGCACTATTCTGTGACTGGATTGAAATTTGAGGATTCTCTAGTGATCCTCACTTATGGAGGACACATAAGATCTCCTCCACATGCCCTGAAATAGATACACATTCACACCTAAAAAATACATATATACACACACACACAGACACACACACACACACACAATATACCTCACAATCCCATCTTTGCTCTATGTCACACTTAAAACATGCAAATATGGCAACTGAAAACAATTGAAAGTCTACTCAAACCATTTTTATAGTCTTTCAAGAAAAGATCAATGTGGTAAGTTTCACTCAAAAGGTACTTAAAATTTTCTTTTTCTCTCATTTCAGTTCTTCTTCCTTCTTCAAAGGACCTCAGGTTGGGCCCTTGAGTCTTCCCTCTTTACTTTCTTTACCTCCCTCTCCCTTCTTTGCTTATCTGGTCTGTTCTCCTCTTCCATTAACTTCCTACTGTTTCTATGGTACATTAAACATTCTTAGTTTCTCCTCATAACTCTTTACCCGATTGTTTAACAAATGACCAGCAAGTGAGTTAGGAGAAGCAGAATTTTCCCATGGGAGCATGTGGGAAAGGGGAGCAGTGAGAAGGTTGTGAATACATACTCAATATTTTTCTCCGGATGTATTTGTATAAATATACAGATATCCAACTAGGTATGTATATGCATATCCCTGGATATACACATCTAGATATGTATATGCATATCTCATATTTTAATTTGTCATTAATTCTAACATAGTAACATTATACAATCTTTCAAAATAGTATGGTGGATACTGTTGTGTATATTATGAGTAGCACTAAATTTCTAGTAACACCTCACAATAGTATTGTTAATACACCTTACACAAGATGAAGATAAAAATATGTGTCATGAGACAAAGATGAAGATTATAAATTTAAATTTTATTAATTTTTTTGTCATACTCAAAGAGGTTTAAGACTTACTCAGTTGTAAAGGGGGTCCATATGCAACAGAGGCCAAATTTTTGGTTAATAATACGCTTTACATCACTGATTGATGTGATGTAAATTTGCTGTAACTTAACACTTTACTTTGGAAAATGTCAAGAAATACATTTGGGAGGCAGATTAAACCTTAATCATCATAATATTTGGTCTATGATGGCAGCAGCACCACTAGAGAGACTAGGCATCTTACCTCCAAGAAGTTAAAAAGTTGAAGACACTCTATGGTGTTCATTTTGTTTCTTTCTATAAAAAAATCACATTTAATTGGTAGTTTTAACATCCAATGGGTGGTTTTTATGAGCCAATAGGCAATTTTAAACCATTTCCAAAGAAAACCTTGATATAGAGTTCAACCTTTTTAACATGTGGACTATTTGGCTTAATTCTTTCTCTTAGAATAATTCAACATGTCTATAACTGCAAGTAAATTTATCTAAAGATAAGCTTTAATTTATATTTTACAGACATTTACAAAGTGTGCTTGGGCCTTAAAAGACTAATAGGTTTCCTCCTTAAGTGTGTATGTGTCTGTACTTGATATGCTCACACACATTTTTGTAATTATGAGTCACAGGCACACCATCTTGTAAAAACAAAACATAATGAGAAACGAATCTTATGAGTGAGGTAGTATAGGTTAGCAACCAGGAGAGCAGCTCTGGCCTCAGGTTACCTGAGTTTAATTCTTGTCCTTCCACTTTCCTATTGTGCAATTTTGGACAAGCTAGTTACCCTCTCTGTGCCTCCATTTCAAGTAAAATGGGGAACTAATAAGACCTATGTCAATGTGTCCTAAAGATTTCAAGAAAGAATACACATTAAATGTTTGAAGCAGAGCTTGACACATGGTAAACATCTAATAAGTGTTAATAATCACTATTATTATTTTCTGGATAAATTAACATTTAATACTGGTTATAAAAGCATAGCCTATCTTTTTATTACGGGTAAAAAAAATCTGTGATGTCATAGAAAGCATTCTGGTAAGAAAATTATTCCCTTACATATGGAGGAAATTTTTTTTAAACCTGTCCATTTTGCTATATTTTGTGTGTAGTTGGACTCAGTATATTAAATATTGTTGTACATCTCTTGGCTGGTGAAATCTCAGCTTAATTAATGTTGCATTACTGAGGTTCATATAAGGTTCATGGAGTTTTCCCTTTGCTCTTAGGAGATGAATAATAAAGCATTTTACACTGTAACTCTCTTCAAAAGCACACGAAAAAGATGAAAAAAAAAAAAGGCGAAAAGTCACGTCTGTGCCTTGACCTGAAGGCCCTGGGAGGGAACCGCGGTCTACATTGACATTGGGACCACGCTGATTGCCAACAGAGCTAGGAGCAGGGACCTTCTGTCTGCTAGGCAACGGACGGGCAGCGGATGATGGAGTCTCACCACTCCCTGTAGTAGCTGCTGAGTTGACTTGCCGTGGAATGTCCCCCTAACACATGACCGGCAGAAATAGTTAGTATTACATTAGTTTGGGCCCAGAGAGATGCGGTTATTTTCTTTCATTATTCATATAGTAAAAGCCTTGAGCCACAGAGTAGCAAGCAAGGGCCTTCATCAGTAACTATTTATAAACAACTGCTGTTTTCAAGTCTCCAACTTTTCAAGGACGTTGTGCAGTGAGTGTAAAGGGGTGAGAGGGCTTTGAGTATTAAATATGGATGACCTCCTCTTTCTGTTCTGATATACACACACTTTCTTCTTGTGTTATAGAAACACAATATTATCAAATACTTTAAAAAACTTATAAACTTATATTCAATAAACATTCACTCAGTAGCTAAGTTTTTACACCACATTATCCTTTTTAATTCTGGTTCACTAATTCTTCGTAATAGCAAGAAGGCATATTATTACCATTTAAAAGGTGTTGAAACGGAAGTTCAGGGAGATGAAGCAACTTGCCTAAATATCCTGAGGACACTGATGTCCCCATTAGCCCACTCTGTCTTTCTGCTGGTAGAACAGAGTCACTGCACTGAAGGTCATTACTTTATTAATGGACGCACTGGGCACAGATGAAAAGAGTAGTCCATTCATTAACATCTCTAAGGACTTAATTTATGATTGATAAACAGTTCCTTTTGCATGATTTTGGGGATTGCTCATGACATATTAGAAATGATAAACAGGGATAATGAATACCTTTAAATTGCATTGTATCAATAGAAACATATGCTTCGATTTCTAAAACTTCCTCCTATACTCAGCTTTTTATTTATGGGGTTTACTTCAGGAAAACTCAATACTTTAAAATGACAAATGATATTAAAATATTAAAAGTCTCACAAAACTTGGTTTAGAAACCACTTTTTTAAGTTCCTAAAATGCTGCTCTGCATTATTTATTTTAAAATATAAGTAATATGAAATAATTTTGCAAGGTTAAAAAAAACTAAGATAATTTACATAAGGAAGAAAAAAATTCTCTTCTGGTGCCTTCTTCCACTTGATCCCAAATATGGCAAATGTTAGCACTTCATTATGCATGCTTAACAGAGTAAAAGCAAATGGGTGGGATTTTGCTACATATTTACTATTCTCAAGCATGCATATCCCTCATGATGATGTATCTAAAAGTTATGCATGACAATCTACTGCATTTATTTTATTGATTATTTACATCTAAATTTTAATGGTAGACTATAATTTATTTATGATATCAGTCAAGCTGATATTTATTTTTGATGCTTCCTTTTTTTTTGTTGATCCATTACATGCTGTGATGACAAATCAGTTGACAAAATCATTGGGAAAATCTAGGTGAATTTGTATCAAGAGAAGTGCTGGGAGAAGTGTATATGCTTTTAAAATTTAGAGAGCTAATGCCAACTTGTCCTTTAGAAAAATGTCAGAAATGTATACTACAATAAAAACATGAACATGTCTATTTCCAATTGACTCTGTCTTCAACCCTTTTGCTGTAGTTGTAACATAATACCACAAACTGGATAATTTATGAACAACAGAAACTCATTTGACTCACAGTTTTAGAGGCGGGAAAGTACAAGATCTGGGGAGCCTCTAGAGTGAGAACCTTCTTGTGGTCAGTCCCACGGTGAGGGGAAGGAAAAATGCAAGAACATGAATGAGACAGAAAGAGAGGCTCAAATTTGCTTTTACAACAAACCAATTTTATTTTATTTTAGTTGTGGAGTAAAAGTGAGAGTTATGACATAAGTAAGTTGCATGCAGGTGAAATTTGGGCTTCTAGCTGGCCCTCTCTTCCCTTGATAATAGACCAGGTACCCGATGTGTTGCTGTGTGCTCCCCTTCTCCTTCCCCCCTCCCTCCGATAGTAATATCCTGTGTCTGCCAATCCCAATCCTTGTGCCAGGGTGACCAGTTATCAGGGACCACTTATGAGTGAGAACATATTCAGTTCTTTGTTTCTCTGATAGTTTACTTAGTGAGATTGTTTTCAGCTTCATCCATGTTACTGGTAGGCCATGATTTTGTTCTTCTTTATGGCTACATAATACTCCATTATGTACATGCAACACATTTCTTTATCCAGTCCATTTTCAGTGGGCATCTGTGTTCGTTCCATGTTTTTATTATTGTGAATAGTGCTGCAATAAACATATATGTGTGCAAGTGTCTTTTTGATTCAGTGATTATGTTCCTCTGGGTACACTGCTAGAAGAGGAATTGCTGGATCATATGGAAGCTCAACTTTCAGTTCTTTGAGAAATTGTCACACCACTTTCCACAAAGGTCGAACTAGCTTACATTTCTACCATACCAATGGTATAGAAGCATTCCCTTTTCTCTTTGGTTGTGCTTTCTTTTTTTTTCCCCTGAGTTTTTAGTGATAGCCATCCTTACTGGTTAGGTGGTATCTCATTGTAGTTTTGATTTACATTTCTCTGATGATTAGTGAGGCTGAGCATTTTCTTCATGTGTTTTTGGCTGTCTAAATGTTTTCTTTTGAGAAACATCTATTCATATCCTTTGCCCACTTATTAATGGGGTTGTATAACAAACCCATTCTTAAGATAACTAATCTACTCCCCTGGTGTTGACATGAATCTATTCATGAGGAAAAAGCCATGTGATATAATCACCTCTTAAAGGTTCTACCTGTCAATACTGTTGCACATCCACTTTGAGGGACACATTCAAACCATAGCAGGCTCCAACAACAGAATGCTAAAAAATGCTACATATACATGTGTATTTTTCAAATGAAAAGCTGAAAAAAGATACCTCATTTTTGTTTTATTTGCACTGCCTTAGTTATAAAATGAAACGTTCAGATCCTTACTTGTCATTTGTTGTTCTCTTTTTCTCAAACTATCTTATTTGTTGAAATTTATTTGTCTACTAGTATTGTTTCTCCTTTTCTTTATTGTATATGCTTTTTGTTTAAGAAAATTATCATATTTTCTGTCATAGATTCTACATTTTTCCCGCAAATTTGTTTGCTTGTTTATTTTTTATTCAGGAGAATTTTTGTTATTGCTTTTGGGTTTTCAAGTTTTTTAAATTTTAGTTTTTCAAGTATTGGTCAAACAGAAAAGTTTTTTCTCAAAGATTTAAAAAAGTACAGTTAACACAGACTATATTTGAATGCTTCAGTGTAACTTTAATGTGCTTTCTGTCCTTAAATTGGTAATAAGCACTCCCACGTAAAGCATGATCAGGAATGTTTGCTGACTATTGACAACCAAGACATGATACTGGTGTCTGGGAGTCATTTGAAGCTTCTGCTGGTGTCCTATCTATATGCCCAGCAAACATCTCCTTCTCTTATTCCCCTTCTCTCTTTCGCTCCTCTTTTTTGCCCTGCCCATTTTTATACACATCTCCTTACAATGGCAGTGAAAGATAATATTTAGTCACTGTAAATTCCAGTAGATTAAAAAGCTGCTGACACTATTCTAAATACCAGTGATTCTCAGGACTACTGGTCACTGTTTATACTATTGATTGATAACTTTTTATCTTGTACTTTTAAAAATCCTGTTGTCTTTTCCAGAAGTAATATCAGAATAATAATTTATTAAATAATTTGTCAAAATTGTGACATACTTATGAGAATAAAAGGAAGTCTAAAATAATTTAAAAGCATTAAATGATCACCAGGGCAAACAGTTTAGGATTAGCTTACCATATGTAGTTTTAACTAACATAAATTTTGTTATAATTCTGTAATTAAGAAATGAGTGAATAACTTGTGTTTTAACCTAGTATGGAAGAAAATCTCAAAATGGAAGTATTATCCTTTTATTGCTTCAGTTCTAAACTACTGTTTCACTTATCTTTCCATCATCCTTTAGCTCTACTTGTTGAATTTCACATACTTCAGTTCTAAATACTGACTTTACATAATACTGATTTTTGGTAAATGATATTTTGAAATTTGGCTCAGCTTGTCATCACTATACTGAAGTACTAATGAATCAGTGGTAACCAGATTTGTTTTAATTATATTATACTCCAAGGAAAGACAACATATTGCTTTAAGCTTTGTTCTAGAATTCCTAAATTTTGGATTGGAAAGGATCCAAGATTATCCTTAAGATCATATTTATTTTAATAATTAAACAAAAAAACCCTGAAACCTAGAGAAATATAAACGAGTTACTAAAGATTACCTATTCAGTTATTTACAAACTTGTATGATATTGAAAAACAGAAAAGATGTCTAAGGCAGTAAAATTTAGGGAACAGTGAAATATAGACAATAAATATTGTAACTCTCTACAAGTGCAGTAAGAAGATTGTGCTGAGCAGCCCTATAGTCCTGGGGAATTTTCTTGAATGGATTGATGATTTCCTTCTGTTTTCTTCATTCTGTAGTTTTTGGAGCTTCCAAAATTCAATTTTTGGTTCTCCAGGATTAGTTCTCTTTATTTCCCTCTCCTTCCCTTTTCTTCTCTCTCTTCCCTTTCTTTCCATTTCTTCCAAAACTCCACTGTCTAGAATATCTCCTTAACTTTATCTCCTGTATTTCTTTATTTAACCTTTAGATTAAGTTTTGATTTCTAAGGACTTCTTTTTTATTGTTTGAATGCTTACAAACTAAATTGCTATTTTTGCTGAGATGCAATATTTGCTCTATCTTTCTGAAAGTATTAAAACATTTTATTCTTAAGTTTCCTTCCTCTTCTTTTTTTCCTCCACAGTGTTCTATTTTTCATTTACAACGTTTTCCTTAGGTGTCTGGTAATTTTTGCTTGTGTAAGGGCAAATTCCAATTAAAAATAAGAGACTTAATTTTCCCTTTAAGAATAAGAAAAGAGACACTCCCACTTCTTCCTCACTTACTTTAAAAGACGTGTAAATATAAGTTATTTTTCTAGCTGTTCGAAATGTTTGTAAACATCTCTTTAAAAGCTAAATAAGCCTCTTGGCACTTTTGTGTGTCTCTTTTACTGTCATCAAGAACGATAGTATCCTCATTTCTCTTTCTGTGAAAGGGTGGGAGCTGAATTTGGGTGGTCATCCTGCTCCAAGTTGTCAAAATATTGTCTGTCATACACACATTAGAAGTTTATTTTTTCTTTGGATAAACCATTTAATTAACACAGATGGTAACCGCAATTAACAAGGGAATTTAGGATGAACTATGCATGACAAATGGTGCTACCAAGTCTTACTTGAGGTCCAGTTATTGTTTGTCCTGACATTAGTTATGTAATGGATTGTACTTGTTTCTTAAAATTATTATTTTATTTTGGATTCAAGTTGTACATGTGCAGTTTTGTTACATAGATATATTGTGCGGAGATAAGGTTTAAGCTTCTATTGAGTCCATCACCCAGGTGGTCGACATAGTACCCAGTGGGTAGTTTTTCAACCCTTACAACCCTTCCTCCCTCCCCATTTTAGGAGTGCCCCAGAGTCTGTTGTTCCCATTCTTGTGCCTGTGTGTATTCAGTGTTTAGCTCGCGCTTATTAGAGAGAACATGAGGCATTCAGTTTTCTGTTTCTGTGATAATTTTTGTTCAGAATGATGGTCCCTAGCTGCATCCCTGTTCCTTCAAAGGACATGATTTTGCTCTTCTTTATGACTCTGTAGTATTCAGTGGTATATATCAAGCATGTCCAACCTGTGGCCCAGGGGCTGCATGTGGCCCGGAATAACTAATAATGCAGCCCCACAAGATCTTTTAACATCATGTGTTTTTAGCATTTTTTTCTTGACTTCATGCATAATTTCATTTTTGAAGTTCACAATCATGCCTTATTCATGACATTTCTTTTTTGCAGCACATACATTATTGAGCAGTAGTTTTCATTTTTGAAGCATATGAAGAGTAAAATCCGAACAAACATTTTTGATGAGCACCTTGAGAACTCACTAATAATTGCGATCACTTCTGTAGAACCAGACATTGATAGATTAGTTTTACGAAAACAAGATCAAATTTCACACTAGTTTTATATTGTCCTCATTTTTCTAAAATGCCCAGGGAAGCCCAGAGAAGCCAAATAGTTGGACACTCCTTGTGTCCTTGTGTATATGTACCACATTTTATTTATCTAGTTTACTGTTGATAGGCACCTAGGTTGTTTCCATGTTTTTGCTATTGTGGTTAGTACTGTGATAAACATACATGTGCAGGTGTCTTTTTGGCAAAATGATTTGTGTTCCTTTGGGTATATACCCAAAATTGGGTTTGCTAGGTCGAATGGCAAATCTATTTTTAGCTCTTTGAGAAATCTCCAAACTGCTTTCCACAGGGATTGAATTAACTTGCATTCCCACCAACAGTCTAGGAAAGTTTTCTTTCCTTCACATTCTCACCCAAATTATGCATTGTATCTGATTATCTACATAGAAAGGTGACTATACAAAATCTTTTAGGGAATTTTGCCAGTATTTGCAACACATTCTAATTATATTATTCAATAATACAATTGTTATTTCCCCTTTATATTTGTGTATAAATTTTCTGGGCTAGAAGGAGATTTTGTTTTTAATTATGTTTCCCAGACACTTGTGTGCTTATGTGAAGGAGTGTTGAATAATGTCACAAGTGGAAGCTCTAAATGCCTGGTGAGGCTGGAGCATCTTGAACTTCCCTCTTAGAATTTATTTATTATTGGAAATTTGATCTTAGTGAGCTGCATGTTGAGAAGCACTTGATGTCATTTTTAGGAGAGATTTTGTTTACTCTGAAGCATATATATTTTTAATTTTTGATTTTAAAGATGTGGGGTACAATTTGGTGTTGAGTATGCAAATGTTCATTATGCAGGTACCCTTGTTGATGAGGTGTATCCCCCCCCACCCCCCGGCACTTTCCCACTACTGCCAATTCCTTCTTCCCCTCCCTTGACAGTTTCCTACTACTGCTAATCCCTTTCTTGTAGTATTATGATAATTGTTCAAGGTCTGCTTATGAGTGGGAATAGTTCAGTTCTTTGTTTCTGTGATAGGTCACTCAGTATTACAGACTCTAAGTCCATCCAAGTTGCTGCAAAGTTCAAGTATATTGTGGAAACATTTAGAATTTTTTAAATTTAGGATTTGAGAATATTGCTCACAGGCAACACTGAAAG
>CAUYQG010210701.1:0-13537 GCA_963574415.1 Tarsius wallacei | reverse complement strand
AATAAAAAATAAAACTTAGTTTTTCAAATTCCTGAAATTAAAGAAAAATGTGAAAATATAAACTTAAGCAATGTGCATCAAATTAGTAACATAAGACTACAAGCCAGGCGTGCTGGCTCACACCTGTAATCTCAGCACTTTGGGAGGCTGAGGCAAGAGGACTGCCTGAGCCCACGGGTTTGAGACCAGCCTGGGCAACTTGGTGAGACTTCATTTCTACAATAAACCAAAAAATTAGCTCGGCATGGTGGTGCACGCCTGTAGTCTCAGCTATTTTGAAGGCTGAGGTAGAAGGATCACCTGAGCCCAGCAGGTCGAGGCTATGGTGGCCGTGAGCGTGCCACTGCACTCCAGCCTGGACAACAGAGTGAGACTCCAACTCAAAAAAAAAAAAAAGGCACACAGAGAAAGCATTTATGCTAAGTGAGTTTAGAACACAATACTGTGTTTATCCTTAGTGGAACAAATTCTTTTTTTTTTTTTTTGAGTTGGAGTCTCACTCTGTTGCCCAGGTTGGAGTGCAGTGGCATGCTCATGATCACTGCAGCCTTGACCTGCTAGGCTCCAGCGATCCATCCACCTCAGTCTTCCAAGCAGCTGGAACTACAGGCGCATGCTACCACATCCGGCTAATTTTATTTTTATTTTTATTTTTATTGTAGAGACGAGGTCTTGCCAAATTGCCCGGACTGGTCTCGAACCCGCATGCTCAGGTAATTCACTCACCTTGGCCTCCCAAAATGCTGGGATTACAAACTGAGCCACTGAGCCCGGCCAGTGGGACAAATTCTAAGGACAAAATTAAATAGAGGAAAATTAAACTCCAAACAACAGTTTTTGTGTCTGTTAAACTAGACATGTCTGCAACTTTCAGCTGTATTGTGAAAAAGGTGACAATTTAGAAAAGACCATTTCACTAGTGTTTAATGACAGAAGTTTGTGGCAACCAGCTTCAGACTTTTTTTATTTTCAACTGCTCTCAGTATTAGGAAAGTGAAAAATGTGCCAGTCGCAGATATGTTAAGAGTCAAAATTTTATGTGTAAAAGATAATTAGCAAAGAAACATTTAAAACACATGCTAAAACTGAATGGACAGAAACACAAGTTAAAATCACAATGTAATATCACTATACCTGTCAGAACTGCCAAAATAAAAAATAGTGCCAACACCAAATGCCAGCAAAGATGCAGAGAAACTGGTTCTTACACACTGCTGGGGCAAATGTAAAATGTTATAGCCATTCTGGCAGAGAGCTTAGAAGTTTATTTAAAACCCATACACATTTTTACCATAACAACCAGCAATCTTGGCCATGCGCAGTGGCTCATGCCTGTAATCCCAATGCTTTGGGAGGCAGAGGCAAGAGAATAGCCTGAGCCCAGGAGTTCGAGACCAGCCTGGACAACTTGGGAGAGACCTCATCTCTACCATAAGCTAAAAACTTAGGCCAGGCTCAGTGGCTCAGCCTGTAATCCCGCGCTTTGGGAGGCCGAGGTGAGTGAATTGCTTGAGCATGCGAGTTCAATTAAAAAAAAAAAATTAGCCAGGCGTGGCAGCGCGTGCCTGTAGTTCTAGCTACTTCGAAGGCTGAGGCAGAAGGATCGTCAGAGTCCAGCAGGTCGAGGCTGCGGTGGCCGGGAGCAGCCACTGCACTCCAGTCTGGGCGACTGAGTGAGACTCCAACTCAAAAAAAAAAAAACTGCGCGCCTGTAGTTCCAGCTACTTGGAAGGCTGAGGCGGAAGGATCGCCGGAGCCCAGCAGGTCGAGGCTGCAGTGGCCAGGAACGGCCACTGCACTCCAGTCTGGGCGACAGAGTGAGACTCCAACTCAAAAAACAAACAAACAAACAAACAAACAAACAAAAACTTAGCCAGGTGTGGTGGTACACGCCTGTAGTTCCAGCTACTTGGGAGGCTGAGGTAGAAGGATTGCCTGAGCCCAGCAGACAGAGGTTGCGGTGGTGGCGAGTTTGCCACTGTACTCCAGACTGGGCAACAGAGACTCCGACTCAAAACAAACAAACAAACAAAAAACCAGCATCTTACTCCAAAGCAGTTATCCAGAAAAATGAAAACCTACATCCACAAAAAAATATGTACATAAATGTTCACAGAAGCTTCATGTGTAATAGCCAAAAATTGGAAGCAATTCTGCTATGGGTTGAATTGTATCTCCCAATCGACCAAATGTTGAAGTCCTAACTTCTAGTCCTCAGAAGGTGACCTTATTTAGAGTCAAGGTCTTTGCAGAAAATTAAAATGAGATCTTTAGAATGGGCCTTAAGAGCTTGAATCCAGGAGTTCGATGTTATGGTGAACTATGATTGTGCCACTGCACTCCAGCCTGGTGACTTAATAAACAGGAGAAATTTGGAGACAAACATGAACACAAGGAGCCCATCACGTGAAAATGAATGCAGAGAAAAGGGTAATGCTTCTACAAGCCAAGGAACACCAGAGATTGCCAATAAACCACTAAAAGCCAGATGAGAGGCATGGAACAGACTCTCTTTCACAGTCCTCAGAAAGAACCAACCCTGCCAAATCCTTAATTTTGGATTTCTAACATCCAGAATAATAAACTTTTGTTGCTCAAGCCAACCAATTTATAGTACTTTGTTATAGCAACCTAAACTAATAAAAGCCAAAATATCCTTCAATGAGTAAAGAAAGTGTGATAACACCTATGCCACAGGATACATCTCAACAATAGAAAGGAATGAACTACTCAAAAGTAACAACTTGGATGAATGTCAAGAAAATTATGCTAAATAGAGAAAAACCAATCGTAATAGGTTATACACTATGATTTGCATTTATGGCACACCCTGAAAATGTCAAACTTATGAAGAACAGATTAGTGGTTGACAGGGATTAGAGGCCAAATTCAGGAAGAAGAGTGGGGTGAGTGTAACTATACAAGAATACTACAAGGATCCTTGTAATATTGGAACAATTCTGTACCCTGATGGTAGTAGTAGTTACACCCATCTACACATGATAAAACTGCATATAATTATACACATACAGTTATATAAATGAGTGCATGTATAACCGGTAAAATCTAAATAAATTAGTTGTCCCTCTATATCCACGGGTTCCCCATTCTCAGATTCAACCAACTGCAGATGAAATATAGTTAGGGGGAAAAAATGAAAAATAACAACACAATAAAAAAAAACAATGAAACATAATTTACCAACTATTTACATAGCACTTACAATATATTAGGTATTATAAGGAATCTAGAGATTTTAAGTATATGAGAGGATGTGCGTAGGTTATGTGCAAATACTATGCCATTTTACACCCAAGGGACTTAAGCATCCATGAATTTTGATATTTTCCAGGGTCTTGAAAGCAATTCTCTGTGGATAAGGAAGAACACCTGTATGTAGATTGCATCAATGTCAATTTCCTGTTATTGATATTGTACTATAGTTATGGAAGATGTTACCCTGGGGGAAACTGAGTGAAGGATACATGGGAAGTTTCTCCTACTTTTTCAACTTTATTTAAATGTATAATTATACCAACAGAAACAAAAATTAAAACAGATAGCATTAAAATTTTTAATAGAATGTGCAAAAAAAGTGAAAGCAGGGACTCAAACAGATATTTATACATCCATTTTCATAACAGCATTATTCAAAATTGCCAAAAGGTAAAAGCAACCAAGTGTCCATCAATGGATAAGATAAACAGAACGTAGTACATACATACAATGGAAAATTATTCACCCTTAAAAAGGAAGAAAATTCTAACACAGCATGGATGAGCCTGGAAGACACATTGCTACGTGAAATAAGCCAGTCACAAAAGGAAAAACAGTCTATAATTCCATCAATACGGAATATATATGTGAGGTACCTAGAGGAGTGAAATTCAAAGAGAAAGCAGAATGGTAGTTGGGTAGCCACGAACAGGGGAACATTTATCTAAATGGGTATAGAGTTTCACATGGGAAAGATGAGAAAGTTCTGGAGATGGATAGTTGTGATGGCTCACACAACAATGTGAATGGACTTAATGCCACTAAACTATATGCTTAAAAATGGTTAAAAATAGTATATGTTAGCCGGACGTGATGGCTCACAACTGTAATCCCAGCACTTTGGGAGGCAGAGACAAGAGGACTGCCATAGTCCAGGAGTTTAAGACCAGCCTGGGCAACTTGGCGAGACCTCATTTCTACAATAAATCAAAAAATTAGCCAGGCATGGTAGCGCATGCTTGTGGTTCCAGCAACTTGGAAGGCTGAGGTGTAAGGTTCACCTGAGCCCTGCCGGTGGAGGCTGCAGTAGCCGTGAGCATGCCACTGCACTCCAGCTGGGGCGACAGAGTGAGATTACTACTAAAAAAAAAAAAAAAAAAAAAAAGTATATTTTATGTTATGCTTATTTTACCATAATAAAAAATTTAAAAACAAAAAATGCTTAACTGGAAATATCAATATAAACTCATGATTCTAAAAATATATCAAAAACAAACATACATGATAACTATAGTGTATAAAAATATAATAAATCAATGAAAATCTATTACAGAACTCAAAGGTCAGAAAAAAATCTGTTATCATTATAATTACTAAATCAACAGCTTAATTTAAAAATTGGTAACTAAAGAAAAAACTCAAGCATTTATTCTGCCTTTCCATTAGAATTATATTTCAGGTATAAGCAATCACAGTTGATAAACAAAAGCTCTACTATAAAAAGTCACTGAATATGGAATGAGTGCTCTTAGAAATTGTTCCATAACTCCTAATGAAATCTGGGGCCAAGCAAGGATTAGCAACTGTTGCTAAAAATATTCCACTATTGGTTATCTACCCAGAGGAAAAAAGATCATTATATTAAAAAGACACCTACACTTGTATGTTTACTGCAGCACTATTCAAAACAGGAAAATCATGGAACCAACCTAATTGTCTATCAATGAATGACGGACAAAGAAAATGTGATATATATAACATGGAATACTATACAGTCATTAAAAAGAATGACATCATGTCCTTTGCAGCAACACAGATGGAGCTGGAGGCTATTATCCTAAGCGAACTAACTCAGAACCAAAAAAATCAAATACCACATGTTCTCACTTGTAAGTGAGAGCTAAACAATGGGTACATATGGACATAAACATGGAAATAATAAGACACTGGGGACTCCAAAGGGGAAAGAGTGGAAGGGGAGTGAGGATTACCTATTGGGTAGAATGTTCGCTATTTGGGTCATGGATATGCTGGAAGCCCAATCTCTATCATTACATGATACACCCATGTAACAAACATACATATGTACCCCAGAATCTAAAACAAAATTAAGTTTTAAAAATCCATTGAAATAGGATGGATTCAGAACTATCATCTTTTAGTTACCAAGTAACATCATACTGATTATTTTCTACTCACCAAGTGAAGACCTAACAGTGAAATAAGAGGATCAGATGGTCATCGTCCTAAGCCAGGGAATAACTTTATCAGTACTAATGTATCTACAGATTAGATACAGTACCAAATATACAATATCACCTAGCATGCAATCTAACCAATAACATTTAGCTTGAATTCATGAAGACTTTAGATGTAACAACTTCCACTACAGGAAATACAGGGGATGGCTAATCAAGCCTAAATGATACTTAAAAAATAACAAAAACATTCAGAAAATTGAACCTTCCACAGAAAACTGTCCTGTTCATTAAACAGGATGGTGTCATTTAAAAATGAAGGGGGTTCTGGGCGTGGTGGCTCATGCCTGTAATCCCAGCACTTTGGGAGGCAGAGGCAAAAGGATTGTCTGAGCCCATGGGTTTGAGACCAGCCTGGACAACATGGTGAGACCTCGTCTCTACAATAAATCAAAAAAGCAGTTGGACATAGTGGTGCATGCCTGTAGTTCCAACCACTTGGACAGCTGAGGCAGAAGGGTCGCCTGAGGCCAGCAGGTCGAGGCTGCTGTTGCTGTGAGTGTGCCACTGCACTCCAGCCTGGGCGACAGAGTGAGACGCCAACTCAAAAAAACAAAATAAAAGGGGGAGGGCAAAATGGCTGATTCTCAATTTGCTGAATGAAAGCCAGTCATAAGAGTATTTAAAATATGATTTTATATGAAGTTCAAAACTCTAAAAAACATAAGCTAATCCACCTTGACAGAAACAAGATTGGTAATTGCCTAGAGCCAAGGTGGAAGGAGAGACAGATTGCAGAGACAAGAAGAAATTTTTGAGAGTACCGGAAATTTTTATCTTGATTGTAGTGGGTTGTTACAAGAAAGTATATACATCATGGGTGAAACATACAGTCATATGTCACTTATTGATAGGAATATATTCTGAGAAATGTGTTACTAGGTGATTTCATCATTGTGCAAACATCACAGAGTATACTTACACAACCACAGACGTTATAGTCTACTATACACCTAGGCTATATGATACAACCTATTGTTCCTAGGTCACAAACCTATACAGCATGTTATTGTATTGAATACTGTAGTTGATTGTAATACAACTGGAAGGCAGAGGCAGGAGGATTGCCTGAGCCCAGGAGTTCAAGACCAGCCTCCTGGGCAACACAGTAAGACACTGTCTCTACAAAAAAAAATTTTTTTTTTAAATCTAGAAATTGACCTTCCATATGACCCAGCAATCCCCCTTCTGGGAATATACTCAAAGGAACTTGAATAATTCTATAAAAAAGATACCAGCTGGGCTCGGTGGCTCAGCCTGTAATCCCGCGCCTTTGGGAGGCTGAGGTGAGTGGATTACCTGAGCCCACGGGTTCGAGACCCCCCTGGGCAAGCGAGACCTCATCTCTACAATAAATCAAAAAAATTAGCCGGGCATTGTAGCGCGCGCCTGTAGTTCCAGCTACTTGGAAGGCTGAGGCGGAAGGATCACCGGAGCCCAGCAGGTCGAGGCTGCGGTGGCCGGGAGCGGCCACTGCCCTCCAGTCTGGACGACGGAGTGAGACTCCAACTCAAAAAAAAGAGAAAAAAAGAAGAAACTGGTTTAAATGATTTTTCTAAAAGGAAAGGAAAGGAAAAAAAAACCACCTCTTAGCAGGATGTGGTTAAGAATAGTCCTTCTTCTGGTCTGGTTTCTGCTCCCTTGGTGCTGACTAAGTTCTGTTGATCCTTCTGTGTCGACACTGGCTATTCTTGGTCTTTGCCGGCAGTGCTTGGCCACCATGTGCTCTTAGCAAAGTTTCCCTCTCAGCGTAGGCTCATGGTGAACCTCACCCGTGATCCCGTCGTGTGTGGGTGGGTTTGCCTCCTCCAATATGCTCTGCGGAACACACCTGCTGCGAGCGGCTTGTTTCAGGGAAAGCCATGTTCTGGGCCGCGGGCAGTGCCTTGCTCGGTCGTCTCACCACGCGTGGCTCTGAACACCCTGTGTCCCGATTCCGATTTGGAATAAAAGCAGGCAACGGCCATCCTGTGCGTATTTATGTCTGAGAGCTTACTTGGATTCTTATTTAAGTCTCCTTAGGAAATAGTCCTGCTGTGAGTATCCCCTCCTGTAGACGGGGTCAACGAGAGACAGAGAAGGGCAGTGACAGGTACAAGTCAGAACGGGGATGGAGACCCAGGCGATCTGAGCGCAGACCTTGACTTCCTCTTGATCACATTCTCTTATGCCTTGCGCTGGCCTCTGTATGGCTGGGACGGAGAAGATCACATTCTCGAATGTTACATGGGACAGGTAACTTCCTTCATAAGGTGTGAATTGAAAACGTATTCTCCATTTGGAATAAACATGGGTGCCCGATTTTCCCGTGTGACTTTTTTTTGAGTCTGAGTCTCACTCTGTCACCCAGGCTGGAATGCAGCGGCATGATCATGGCTACTGCAGCCTTGACCTCCCGGGCTCAGGCAGTTTTCCATCTCAGTCTCCCGAGTAGCTGAGACTACAGATGTATGCCACCACACCCACCTATTTTTTTTTAAGAGATGAGGTCTCTCATCAACAAGGGTACCTGCATAATGAACATTGGTATATTTAACCCTGAATTATACCCCACATCTTTAAAATAAAAACATGGAGAAAGAAAGAGAGAGATGAGGTCTCACCAAGTTGCCCAGGCTGGTCTCAAACTTGAACTTCTGGGCCCAAGCAATCCTCCCATCTTGGCCTCCCAAAATGCTGGGATTACAGGTGTGAGCCATCACAGCCGGCCCCCACGTGACTCTTAAGACATTTGATGTCGAAACTCTTCAAAAGACCCAACATCATTTGCCACAGAAGAACTTAGCATAGGGCCTGGCACTCAGAGAGAACACTACAAAGGGACTAGTTCACTTTCTCATTGCTCTCTTTTGGCTGGCAAGAGCCATGTTGTGTTCTGTGTGATGTATATCCAAGGACCTTATTGGGTTTATGCCGGGACTTTTGACTCATTTCAAGTGTCTGATTAAAATTCATAGAAATGGGCCAGGCATGGTAGCTCATTTTTGTAATCCCAGCACTTAGGGAGGCCAAAACAGGAGATGCTTGAGCCTAGGAGTTCAAGACCAGCCTGGGCAACATAGGGATACCCCATTTATATAAAAAAATTTTAAAAAGCTGGGTGTGGTGGTGCACACCTGCAGTCCCAGATACTCAGGAGGCTGAGGTGGGAAGATTGCTTGAACCCAGGAGTTCAAAGCTGCAGTGAACTAAAATTGTACTACTGCCTTCCAGCCCAAGCCACAGAGTGAGGCTCTGTCTCCAAAAATAACATACCTAGGCAAAAAACGAAGAAATGCCAATGATGATAATGATGTGGATGGCCTTGATAATGACGCTGCCCATTTTGTCCACATAGTCCTCTGAGAGGTCAGATTTTGTCATCTAAGGTACAGGGTGCGGCAACGTGCATGAAACGTTTCATGGCTCACACGGTTTCGGCTACCCCAGCTGCCTGCATCCTCTGAAAGTCCAGCACAGCAAGACAACAAGAAGGCATCTGTTCCTGTGTACTTGTGAATACCAAGGCTGGTGCAGAACATGAACACCTCTGCAGCTCGGTTTCATACTCATGTCAGAGGGCAGCGTCCAACAGTCAGGTCAGGCAACAAATACTTTGCAAGAAGAATGTGCATTCCTTGGAGAACTGAGAGAGCGATAGAGCTCATTTGCCCTGACTAAGCATCTGTCATACTCATGAACGTGTTCAGAGAAGACAGTGTCTTTCTCTGGACGGGCTTAGCTCAGAAGGAGCAAACTGGGCTGAGAATACACAGTGAGTGGCTCCTCTAATTTTTTTTTTGAGTAGGAGTCTCACTCGGTCGCCTAGGCTGGAGTGCAGTGGCATGCTCACAGCCACTGCAGCCTCAATCTGCTGGGCTCAGGTGATCCCTCTGCCACAGCCTTCCAAGTAGCTGGAACTACAGGCATGCGTCAACACGTCCAGCTAATTTTCTGATGTATTGTAGAGATGAGGTCTCGCCAAGTTGTCCAGGCTGATCTCGAAGCTGTGGGCTTAGGCAATCCTCTCACTTCAGCCTCCCAAAGTGCTGGGATTATAGGCATGAGCCACCTTGCCCAACTTGCTCCTCTATTTTTAAGCTCCCGATCAAGCCCACTTTAACCTTGGGTTTTACGGACCCAATGATGACAGAGAAAATCTGCATTCACACGTGTGATAAAATCACGAAGCTAGAGGAGGGTTTTTTAAAAAGGTAATTCTGTAATTCAGCCATATTCTAGTCTGGGCTGCTTACAATATCTGTACTCATGATAGAGTAGGCAAGTTAGAGCGGGAAAATATTAGGGCTTCAGGAGACTGTAGGAAAATTAAGAAACTTGTGGAAACTCTTGCAGAGGCTGCCCCAATTTCAGGGTTGCTAGAAGATACAAGGCAAAAAAAAACCAACAACAACAAAAAACCTGTTAAAATAACTCTTACCCAATGACCTGCTGCAGCCTACTCAGGATGTTTGTGGTTGAGAGCTGACCACCAGACGGGGCACAGGTGAGTAATCTCCCTGGGCATGCATACAAATAGCCAAGCTGACTTGCTTTAATCTTTGTCTTCATTATACACTTATTAGCATAAATTGCACGGCACCCCAATTCTAGGAATTGCCCACATCTCCTAGAAAACTCCACCATTGAATAGAATATTCTATTCTTTCATTATTGTAGCTCACAGAGCCCATGAGCCAAACCACCTCCAGTGCAACACCTCCTTGTGTCTAAAAGATGCCTCCTTGTGTCCTCACTTTGCTCTAAAGTGTGTAGTATTCTGTTGTTTCTACTTTCCATAAATTTCCTAACTGCCTTGCTATGTTTGACTTGATCTGAAATTCTTTTCTGCAGCAAACTCAAGGACCTGGCATAGAACACTGGTAACAGACACAGAATCCTGGTAACATTTAAAGTTATTAAAAGGAGAGTAGTTCAGAAATTGTCAGTGTCAGGTGCAGTGACAACAGCAACCAGACAAGGCAACCTTTCTTTTCTCGTTAGGATACCATGTTTCCCAAAACCTAGTGGGACAAGGGATCCTATGATAAGTTCTACATCCAGTTTTCAATGTTTACCATGTCCTGTAGAAATAAGAAGATGTGGAAACAATTTGAAATCTCCTATTTAACCTCCATAAGTGTTCAGATATGATTCAACTCAACATAATAGTCTAGGGTATCATTAAAACCATGTATTTCAAAATTAGTAGAAGGCAGCTGCATTAGCTAAAGCTTATGATCCCAGCAGTTTGGGAGACCAAAGTGGGAGGATTGCTTGAACCCAGGTGCTCAAGACCAGCCTGAGCGAATAACAAGACCTCATCTACAAGAAATCAAAAAATTAGCCAGGTGTGGTAGCACATGCCTGTAGTCCTAACTACTCAGGAGGCTGAGGTAGAAAGATTGCCTGAGCCCAGGATGTCAAGGCTGCAGTGAGCTGTGGTTACGCCACTGCACTCCAGCCTGGACAATGAAGACCTCAACTCAAAAAAATAATAAAATAATTAGGAAAATCCACATGTTGCTATTAAATTGCAATGGTTCAAATTAATAAACTAGACCACAAAGAACCATGCTTAAGCTGGAGGAAGTCTGTACTACACAACGTTCATACTATTCTCATAATATTCACTCAGAACCTAGAAATAATACAGAAAATATCTATTTTTTCCCCTAAAATATGACTCTGGGGTTCTCTGATAGTTCAAAGTCTACTTTATAGGTTCCAACTTTTGGTGATGTAGATTCTGTTCTAAGGGGCCCAGTAAAAGACTCGAACCTAACAACGATTTTTACCAGTAGTAGGAAAGGAAGTGTAATTAAACCGCATGCATAGTGAAAACTTAATCAATGGTTTAAGCCGAGTGCAAGGAAATTAACTTGGAACAATGAAACCAACTATGTGTCTTTAGTTTCCCCTTCTCTTCCTCCAATGTAGTTTCCATTAAAAGTCAGAGGGCAAATTTTGACAGGCAGGACAGAAATCTATGCAGAAGCAAAAACAGGTTGTCCAGCGTGTTCTCACTTCCTCCCTACGGTACGGCCTTTCCAGGCATTTGATCACATTGCATGTTCAAGGACAGCTCACTTATTAGGCTTGCCAGGGCCCTCAAGAGAGGACACTGAAGCATGCTCTTTATTTTATATTAGAAAAATGAGAGTTCAATGAACCCATAAGGTCTTATATAAAGAAACAATAAATAAAGGCACATCTTTGGTCTGAATTTCATGATTAAGAAGTCAGTGAGGACTCAAAGACATTCTCCTGGTGCACTCGAACATTTTTATCTTAATGAATAATTCTTTCTTTCTTTCTTAGGGCAGAGACTCATTCGTAAGCAAACTTAACGCTCGCTTTTTTTTTTTTAGAGATACAAGATACACGGCTAGGAAACTTTGATACCTGCTTTTCATAACCCTGATCATTTTAATGGTAGTTTTTGTTTGTGTGTTGTTTGTTTGTTTGTTTGTTTTTAAAGCTAAAGTTTTGCTGTGTCACCCAGACTGGAGTAAGTGGTATGGTCATAACACACTGTAGCCTCAACCTCCTGGCCTCAAGCGATCCTTCCACCTCAGCTTCTCAAAGTGTTGGGATTACAGGTGCGTACCACCACACCTGGCCGTAGGTCTCACTTTTAATCTTCAATTTTCAAGCAGCACACCCCAGGTAACAGGATGACGATGAAGCCTGTGGCCCTGACTGCGGACGGCCCGAGGTCAAATCTTGGCTTCAGGCCTCTCCTGCTCTGAGATGTTGAGCAAATGAGGGCAGTGTTAGCACTTACCATGCAAGAGTGTTGTGAGAACAGAAAGGTCAATGCATTTTTGAGGTAAGCAAAACAAGAACATCTGCTTGTCTCTTCCTCTGGAGTGGTACTTAGGCTCCTACTTCTTTTTATTCCATTGTCTTAGCAATTACTGGTGGAGTAAGGTTGGATAACAACAGTTAAAACAAGCAGACACCTTGCTTTTTAAGATTGCAATGGGGCCAGATACAATGGCACACGCCTATAACCCCAGCATATTGGAAGCCGAGGTAAGAGGATTGCCTGAGCCCATAGCTTTGAGCCTAGCCTGGGCAACTTGATGAGACCTCATTTCTACAATAAAAATTAAAAAATTAGCCGGGCGTGGTGGCGTGTGCCTGTAGTTACAGCTACTTGGAAGGCTGAGGTAGGAGGATCACCTGAGCCCAGTGGGTTGAGGCTGCGGTGGCCATGAGCATGCCACTGTACTCCAGCCTGGGCAACACACGTGAGACTCTGACTCAAAAAAAGAAAAAAAAGCTATAATCAGAATATGTACATAGTTTTATTACTTTGCTTTCAAGTTTTATGTAAAAACAGTTTCATTTTATTCCAAGCTTGGTGAGCACTTTTTTCACGAATGAGTACTGAATTTTCTGCAATGTTTTTCCAGCATCAATTGAGATCACGTGACTTTTCTCCTTTAGCTTGTTAATTTAAGTCAATTGCATTATTAATATGGCACACTGTTTGCATTCCTAGAGTAAACCTGACTTGGTCACATAGAAGAATGACTTGGTCACTCTTTTAATATACATTAGATTTAATTAGTTCATAGTTTATTTAGGATTTTAATATCTATGTTCAAATAAAAGCCCTGTTCGTTATACCCAAGACGGGTCAGGTAGTCGTAAAGTCAGTGGCGACTATTGATAATCACTACATAAAACGATTAATGGGCATAAAAGAAATACCCAAAGGTTAAGTGAAATTTCATGCTCAGAAGACGTGGACTCAATCTATTGTTATCTAGAATGACCAGGGGAATCTAGTCATCTGGGCACTAGCTTCCTTTTGACACAAATCCCCATGTAAGTTGCCAAGTGAACATAAACCGAGATATTGGAATCTTATTGGCTGGGGGCAGGTACGTGAGACCCTAATCCAGAACTGGGTACAAATCCTAGGTCTTTCTTTTATTATAGGAATGCTTAAACTGGAGTTTCATCAATGGGCTCTGGGGGAGTCTATAATTTCAGAAATAATACATAGATTTATGTATCTCCTCATTTGTTTGGGGCCAGACTCTACGGTTTTCATTTATAATATGAAGTAT
>CAUYQG010210694.1:0-16737 GCA_963574415.1 Tarsius wallacei | reverse complement strand
TCTCCATGGCACTCAATTTAGGTTGACAGCAGAAAGCAGCCTGGCGTAGTTCAGGTCTCCTGACCCACCACGGGGGCCCTGGGCCACTAGGCCTTTCCTCGACACACTCCCACGTCCCACAGCAGATGAGGGCAGGAACACGACTGGCACTGCTCTGTCCCCTGCCTGGCATGCAGGAGGCCTCCTGTGGAGCTGTCCTTTGGATGACAGGTCAGGAAAGGTGCCCCTAGGGGCTTGGAGCGTGACACGCTCTCTCCTTCCTTCGGCAGGGGTCACTCGCTATAGATGCTCCAGCAGATGGACTGGGAGGCTCGGAAGACACAGCTGGACACGGGCGGTGGTGGAGGACACGCTCCAGGGCCAGGATGTCTGCATCTCTCAAAGGTCACTTGGGCTGCAGCCTGGACACCAGACTGGCAGGGGCAGGCGCGGTCAGTGAACTCATTCATTTTTTCATGCCAAAAGCATACACTGAACACTTCCAGGAGCCCAGCACTCTGCTAGGGGACGGAGGTCCAAGCCAGGCAAGCACAGAGAGGAGTGTGGATTTGATCCCCAGCTGGAGAAGGTCGCGTTTGAAAGCGCCAGCTCGTCCGTTCTCACACTGTGCGAAGCTGACCTCTCGAAACGTGTTCCTCGGAAGTAAACGGCCTACGAATGAGAGCTGTCAAGGCAGCCGAGCCGCCGAACGTGCGAAGCCAGTGCCCAAGCGCGAAAGCTGGAGCTCCTTGCAGGCGAAGGATCCCAAGCTCAAGGTGAAATGCTTTGCCCCCGGGGTTCAGGGCACGGACCGTCCCCCAGTCGGGTCCAGCCGGCGGAGAAGCCGCTTCTGGCCGGGAGGCACCCCCTTCACGGGGGAGGAACCTGAGGCCCGGCAAGGAGGCCGCCGCCAAAGGGTTGGCAGCGCCGGGATTCGAACCTCCCGCCCTCTGGGTCTCCAGCGCTCAGTCGCCGGCGCCCGCCCCGACGCTTCCCGTTGCCCCGGAAACCGCCGGCGCCGGCCCGCCTGCCAGCGCTCTCTGGGCTTTTTTTGTGTGCGGCGGGATACCGCCGGCGACCGAACGTGAGCCTCAGAACGCCGCGACGCTCGCGCTCCGCCGCAGACCTCGGATCCCTCCGCCGGCCGGCGGCCTGCGCACTGCCTCTCGATCCGACGCTCAGAACGGCTTCCCGCGCGCCGCGCGCGCCCCACCCCCACCCCACCCTCACCCCAACCCCCAGCCCGGCTTACCTGCCGCCCGCGTCTCCATGGCAACGCCCCCACCGCGGAAGAAAAAAAAGCCTCGAGCTCTTCCGGGGCCCTCCCCTTGCCGACCGAGAAAGCTGGGCGCCCCGCGGACGCTTCGCTTTTATTTTTATTTTTTTAAGAAAAGAGCCGGCGAGGTTATGGCGAATCTGCGGCATCCAACATGGCGGATGGAGTCTTCGCCCTCCTCCCCACGGGGCGCGGACGCCTGCGTAGCGGACGTCCGCCTCGGGTGACCCGCCCCCAGCGCCGAGCGCGGCCCAGCGGAGTCGGGCTAACGCGCATGCTCGCGGCTGGAGGCCGCGCTTCTTATCCCGCTCCGCGGATTCGACCGCTCCGCGTCTTGAGCCACGCCCAGGAATGGACTCTCGGGAGGCCCGGAGCGCGGATCTCAGGATTGGGAGTCTTCCCGGCGGCGGGCAGCCTCTGCCCGCCCAGCCTTAGACCCGCTGAATGGGGGCCGCCTGGCTGCACGTGGGAGGAGAGCTCGGGGTTCGTGTCCCCGTTCTACCCTTCGCTGACTAATTTGGGGCAGGGAGTTCACTTTCCTCGGCCTCGGCTTACGAATCTGTCCTTGGCGGCGGCTGCAGCCTGCATCCCGCTCAGAGGTCGCCGGGTTTCCCCGAGAGCGGGATGGGGACCCAGCCGGGCTGGAGTTGCACTGAGAGCGGTGGGCGTGAGAAAGTGATTCCTTCGGCTGCGGGCTCGGCTCTTTGGGTCCCGTAAAAAGTCTCAACTGGGTGCGAGCAGCCTTCTGACTCTTTGCGTTTTGTCCTGCCTCGGGCTCAGCCTTCAGCGGCAGCCGTCTCTGGGGAAAATGGAAGGACCCTGTTTCCGAGTTTGATGTCAAGGACCCCCCTCCCCCAGTCCATCCAAAGGGACCATCCTCATCACTTTATGGTTTCCACCCAGTGCCTGTTCCCGTGCGACATTAACTTGGTCGCTTAACTTTGCCCGCCTTGCTCACCCCCTTAGCCCCAGAAACTAGAACGGAGCCTGATAGTTATTTTTTCTATGAATTAATGAGTTTGTGTTGCCTGTGTTTTTTTGTTGTCAATTCCCCCCCCCTTGTTTTTAATGTTTAATTTTAAAGATGTGGGGTACAATTCAGGACAAGGTATACAAATGTTCATTATGCAGGAACCCTTGTTGATGAGGTGCGCCCCTCCCTCCCCGGCAGAGTCTCACTACTGCCAATCCCCCCCACCCACCCCAGCAAGTCAATCCGTTTATTGTAGTATTTTGGTAAATGTTCAGGGTCCGCTTAGGAATGACTGCCTATGTTTTTAAAGGCTATTTTCTATTTATAACAAAGGGTAGCATTTTTTTTTTTCATTTATGGTAGTCAATACGTTTTCTTTTTAAATGCAGATTACATTTGTTCATTAAATTGGCCAACTGAAAGCGACACGGTGCCCCCTCCCCCCCCAAAAAAATGTAAAAGCAGACCTCAAGTGACTGAAGTTTGGGAAACACTGATTTGTTTTTATGGTTCCCCTGAAAGGCTAGTCTTTGCCTGTTCTGTCTTTTCCTGGAATAACCCCGGGTTGCTGCCCGGCATGATGAAATTCTTGGGCAGCACTGAAGCTTGGGCCCTGTGTTCCCACAGTTGTGGGCAGTAGGTCCCTTGCTCAGTTCCCCATTTCTCTGTTGGCACAGCCTCTCCCCCACTAGACCATGAGGACAGAGTTCTTGCCGCTCCTTTCATCTTTGTTTCCCCAGCACCCACTGCATATTACTAACTGACCACGTTCGCCTCTGTCACTTCGTTTTTAAACGAAGCTCCCATGGGCTTTGAACTTTAGCAGGACTCATCTGATTTCTCAGGAGTGTTTTGCCTGATCCTTAATCCCGATCTTGGGAAACAAGGAACCATTTAAGGCCCCAAATTTGCCCAGTACATCAAACATATGTTCAGAGGTATCTCCTCCCGTGCCTTCATATGTCATCCTCACAATCTGGGAGGTTAAGTTGGACCAATAGGATTATTGTTCTTTTCCAGATGAGAAAAAGGAATGTTCAGAGAGGTCAAATGGCTTTCTGAAATCACACAGCCAGCCAGCAAAGAGCCAGGTGCGGTACTCACCTCTCCATGCGCAGCATTTTTTTAATCACATCACCATCTGGGATGCACCCAAACTGCCCGCCACTCCTCCAAAAGAGCCCATTCCAAGGCAGCCATAGAGTTGCTACTGCATAGCCACCGTGTCTACGCCACCAGAGAGATGGCAAGGTGGGGCCCGTCCAAACCTTTTCTTTGGATGCAAACTGCTCCGAAAGCTGCATGGATGAGCTTTTCCTTTTAGAAACTATAAATATTTACAATAATCACCATTTTGCTGCGAATCGATTTCTGTCAGGAAATTAGAGTTGTTCAGGGTTGCTGACAATATCGGTTTTGTGCTGGGTTGCCTTTCTTGCAGCAGCATCTAAATGTTATTTATTGATTAGCAGATGGACTGCTCCTGGATGTTGTGACCAAATGAATTTTGGAAACGAAGCAATTTCAAATTTGTCTCAAAACCCAATTACCTCAGAATATTGAAGTCAAATTAAAAGGAAAAATTGTGGACTCTGGGTGATGGTTCTGAGTTCATTATTTGGAAAGCTATGATTTTCTGCATTATTCCCATGGCATGTTCTTCCTCCTACCCATCCGTCATTCAAAGAAGAGTTAACTGAGCGCCTATCATTACTGCAAACTGTCCTGGCTGCAGGCAGATGGGAATGACCAAGAGATGGTCCCTTCCATGGGAAGTCCAGGGTTTGTAAATGGATCCAGAGACGAGTCCATAGCCGGTTCCTCCACAGCCTCGCTGTGTGGCTTCACATTTTCAATCAGCAAACCTCTTTACTCTCTCCATTTGCCAGTAGTATTTCAAAACGCCTTCGGTTAGTGGAGAAGCATTTGTGGCATTAAATATAAATCACTCAAAAGTATATAATAAATATAAATCACTCAAAAGTATAGCATCCGGCTTCAATGCTAGTTCCTAGAAGACAACAGCCTCCCGGCTGGCCGGCTGGTGGCAGTCGGCCTTCTGAGACTAGCACGTGAATGAATTTGTGTCGATAAATGTGTTGACATGAAACGGCTTTTAGTGCCATAAGATACAGCCAATTTTCATAATTGAATATATTTGTGTCAATTTTATAATTGTATCCAATAGCTGTATGACACATATGTACTGACATGAAAACAATAATTTAGGGACATAATTTCATAAGATGCTTTCTTGAAAGCAGGTTTTGACAAAGGATATCTACAGGTAACCTCAAAATAATGGGCCTTAAAGCCCACAACGATAAATCAGAGGTGGGTATAATCACAGTGTTACAAATCTAACTAGGCACATTGTAGAAAATAATCCATTTAAAATTGTATAAAGGAAAAAGATACAGTAACATTAGCACTGTATGAGCAATCTCACTGTGAACCTAATGATGACCTTAGGAAGCAACATCTTCTCCCTTCTCTTCCGTGGCTGTAGAATGCCACCACATTACCATCTGCTTGTGCACCCTGAATGTACCCTCAGCACCCAAATACTAATCTCGCTAGTATTTTTCATTGGCAGTGGCCAGGGCACACTCAAAGATGCTGTGTCAGAGAACATCAGAATGGCCTGAGACATCTTTCTACTCCCAGAAAACCAGGATGCTTCCAAAAATTCTGGGCTGCTGCTGAAAGGACAAAGGAGCCAGCCAGCTGTGACAATTTGCATATCCAAAGAACAGCTGTAGATCCATAGTTGTTGATTTACAAGTTGACTCTGAAGAGCCATGAGTCCTTCATGATTTTTTTTTAAGTTTATACACACACACACACACACACACACACACACACGCACATAAAACTACACATATTACTGTGTCGTTACAAAGCTATTTACATTTAAGAGAAAGGGTAAAAACAGGATACTTTAGTAAGGAGGTAAGTTTGGCATGGGCTGGGCTCAATGGCTCAGCCTGTAATCCCAGCACTTTGGGAGGCCCAGGCAAGTGGATTGCCTGAGCCTCCGGGTTCAAGACCCACCCGGGCAACTTGGAGAGACCTCATCTCTACAATAAATCAAAAATTAGCCGGGCGTGGTAGTGCACACCTGTAGTTCCGGCTACTCGGAAGGCTGAGGCGGAAGAATTGCCGGAGCCCAGCAGATCGAGGCTGTGGTGGCCAGGAGCATGCCACTGCACTCCAGTTCATGATAATGGATCACAGAGTGAGATTCCAACTCAAAAAAAAAAAAAAAAGTTCGGTATCTACGGTGTTCTGTTTCTTAGTGGACGTTCTCTGTGTCTGTTTATGAAATGGTATACCTGTGAAAATTGCAAGGGGTGGAAAAGTTTACTAGGAGTAAGTCAAGGACTTCCAGAAGGAGCAGGAATTTTGCCAAAACCAGGAAGGGCGGGTCAGGACCGGTGGTCTCATAAATAACCAGGTAGAAAGGGAATTCGGTAATTAGAGTGGCAAGTTAATGAATTAGCCCAATGTCCTAGGAGAATAGCTGGTAGATTAAACTGCTGTATGGCCCTGCTCATTATCATGAAATGCAATGATGCACAATGAAGGTCATTGTCAACTGTGGCAGAACGTCATGTACCCAAGACTTAAGGTACATGGGAGTGAATGTTGCAAGAACGTTCTCATGAGTCCTGTTGACATAGCAATTGAACCCGGTCCGAGGGAGCCCCAACCAGCAAATGCTGCAGTCACCAAGAGTTCGTCAGTCTGTGACCCGGAGGCTGCCACCTCACCCTCAAAGGAGATCATCTTTCTCTCAGGTCCAATAAGCTCAATCCTAGAAAAGCATAAAAATCAGTTTTGTAGAGATGACAGATTGGTCAATAGCAATGATTTTTACAAGTGAGTTTAGGTGTGGGAGCAGTAAAAACTTTTGTATTTTTAAGGTGTTTGAAGCATTTGGAAGTTACGGTAGACTCACAGTGAAACAATACTTTGACTAAGTGTATGAATTTTATTTAAATCAACTACAAGGAGGAGTAACTGAGCCATAAAAAAAGGGGCGGGATTGAATCTTAGCAACAACGAAGAAAAACCGGGAGTTCTTTCTGCTGGGATCCAATAAACAGTTGGCGAAGGAAGGAAGGAAGGACTGAGGGAGGGAAAGATGGAGGGAGGGATTGAGGAAAAAGAACAACACATAACTAAGCGCGGATGTGTAGCTGTCGTGTAAACAGCACTCGTTTGGATACTCAAAATAGAGAAAAAACATTCCAAAAAAAGAATGGGCATCTGGTGTTCATGACTAGCGGCTGGTTAAATGACTGGTTCGGCATTATGGGGACATACGACGCGGCGCTTTGAAGGAATGAGGGTGGCACTTGGCGGACATACGGGGTGTGTGCCACAATGCATCCTTGAGTGGGGAAAAAAGAGGACACAGCACAGCGTCTGGAGCACGCCACCACTGTGAACAGTTTTTATAGGAGCGATGTGAACGTGAGTATGTCTGCAGAGAGAACTTGGAAAATACGAAAAGAAACCGGTTAGATACGACAGCATTAGGGACCGTGTCTGGGCCTGGAGATCGGGTTCGCTCACAGGGAGACCGACTTTTCACGGAACATGCTTTTGAAATATCAGGATGTTTTGCCATGTGCCTATATGGCCTATTTCAGCAAAGAAAAGAAGGAAGGGAGAGTATCGGGCAGCCCAGTTGGGATCTTCTTAGGTCTAGTTCTGTTACTCAGTAGCTATATGACTTTGGACAGGTTACTGATTTGCTATGTACTTTTCCTCCTCAGGGCAATGAAGGCTGGAGCCCCATATCAGGGACTTGTGGCAGGGAAATGAGACGACATTTCAGAAAGTGCAGTTGAATGCTGTGGTGGTGGTGGGTGGGGCTGGGGGATTAAGTTGTTTCGGTCCCTTTGAGGACCAGAGAGGCTCAGCCACACACAGAGCAGCAAGAGTAAGGGAGAACATACAAGACGGTGTCTGATCCAGGGGTTGCCACCAACCAGCTGCGCAATGTGAAAAAAAGTCACCCTAAAGTCTCTGGATTTCAGTTCCCTCATCTGTAAAATGGCAGTGGTGGGGGAGTAAGGGTTATATGGGATGATTTCTAAGATTCGCTTCAGCTAAAAACCAAGAAAAGACAATAAGCATGATTTTAACACTCATGGGAAACGTCTCAGTGTCATAACAGAGTCATTCAAAAAGTCCCTAGGGGAGTTCACAGTACAGCACCATCACTTCCAGCTGTGAATATGCAGAGGAAAAGAAGAGTTTGTGAAAAGAAGTCACTGAGGGTGTCTTCACCTAAATCAGCCAGATCCTGGAGCCTGGCAAATGTTCGTTCCAACTGTTCTTGCAAAGGCCAACAGAAAGAAAAGGAGCTGGGCAGGGTGGACATGGTGGCCTCTGTGATCCAGGCCTCCCTATGATCACATCCTAGCGTAGTCCCCTTACACAGACGTTGGGATTGACCATGTGATGTACTTTGACCCATAGGACACAAGCATGGCACAAGCAGACTTGCTAAGCACTTGCCCACTGGGTCTCTTCCTCTTGGAATGCTGCACCAGAAGCCACCCTCCATGTTCTAAGGAAACTCAAGCTAAATTATGTGACAATGAGAGGCCACTTGGGGAGGAAACCCAGAGAATAAGAGACCTCCTGGGCATTCGAGTCCTGGCTCTCCCCCCGACAACACAGCCACCTGGGTGACCTCGGCAACTCTGTGTTGTGCAAAAGAACCACCCAGCTGAGCCCTGTCAACCCACAGGATTGCTCAATATGATAACCTGTTGTTGATTTAAGCCACTAAGCGTGGGGGTGGTTTGTTGGGCAGCCATAGATAACTTTGCCTTGTGAAAAGCCAGGATTTCAGTTTCAGGGAGGGTTTTGAGAGCCGCTGTGTTCACTTAGGGGAGGATGCAGTCTTAAGCTTGCTTCTCCAGAAGCACAGGAGAATAAGATAGATGGACTCCAAGCTGTCTTTCAACCAAGAACGTTCACTGAAGAAAAAAGGAGGAACTTTTGGCTGAGGTCTGAAGTGTGGCTAAACTTTGGATCAGGGGCACAGACCAGGAGGCCTCTCTGAAGAAAGAAGGAAGTGGCAGAAGTGAACAGCACCAAGAAAGACTCTCCAGGCCAAGAGTGACCACAAGAAGGAGTCATGCAGGAGATGCTGGAGCTGGCAGTGGGCAGGCATTTTCCAGGAAAATCCCAAAGGCAAATACTCTGTTCCGCTCTGAGTTCACCTGTGCAACTCTCAGACCGCATATACCATTTGGGGCCCAGAAAATGTGGCCATCAGGGCAGCTGCTGTGGGAGTGCGTCTTCTCGCTGCCACCAAAGTGGGTGGAAATCAGACAGAATAAAATAAACAGTAATGATGGAGTGGACCCAGCCTTCTAGAGTTTTCCAAGCCTTTTCATCTCACACGGCCTTCACTCAATCCTGTAACAGGGTAGAAGAGCCCAAATAAGAAGCCTCCCTCTAAAGTTGAGAGAACAGAGAACACAAGTGGCTAAGCAACTTTCACGGGGTCATGCAGACACAGTGACCTGGGGACCGAAGTGAGGCCTTGTGCCAGGCCAGGCCTTTCTGCCATTCCTCTGTTATCTACTTGGCCAGGGACTACGTACAAGTTGAGCATAGTGGGGAGAAGCCATGTGTAGCTGCAGGCCAGTGGGACAGTACAGAGACGTCAGCAGGGTGAGGAGAAGGGCATCCCTGCGTGTGTTTAGTCAGGCCAGGTGTTGTGGTTCACACTTGTAATCCTAGCACTTTGGGAGGCCCAGGTGGGAGGATCCCTTGAGCCCAGGAGTTCGAGACCAGCCTAGGCAATGTAATAAGACCACATCTCTTTAAAAAAAAAAAAAGAAAACTCGCCGGGTGTGGTAACATGTGTTGTATTTCCAGGTACTGAGGTGACTGAGGCAGGAGGATCCTTTGGGTCCAGGAGTTAGAAGCTGCAGCGAGGCAGGATGGTGTCACGACCCTCTAGCCTGGGTGACAGAGTGAGACCCTGTCTCAAAAAAAAAGAAGTATACTGTGAGAGCAGCCATCGAAAGAAAGCCTCCTTATGAGAAGGCCGTGCCCCGAGCTGTCCAGCCCACTCGCTCGCTGGCCTCTGTTCTACCCCCAGACGTGCCTCATGTCCCACGGCTTCCGCTGAGCAACCGAGCAGCAAACTGCTGAGTGTCCCAGCCCTATGTGAGATGGCTGGCTGCCTTCCTTGTAATGGTGCCAGCTGCGGTGCTCACCAGCCTCTGCCCAGCCTCCATCGTAGCTGCCACAGAGAGAGAAGATGCCCGTGCAAGTAGAATCCTCACACACACCTTCAAACCAAGGAGCACAGGCTGGTGGACAAGGTGGCCATAGGGTGCAGGAAATGAAAGTTCTATTCCACTAGGTTGTTTCCACAACACGTATATGCTTCGTCTCAAACCACGTTAGCTAGGCTTCTCCTGACAGCTCGCCATTTCTCAGAGATGCCAGGCCTTCTTCCAACTCTGAGCCTTTGCGTGTGTCTGGAACGGTTTCCCCACAGTCTTCCATCTGCCAAACTCCTTTACAGCCTACAGAACCCCACCCAAATGTCCGCTGCTCTGTGAAGCCCTCCTTACTTCCTAGGCAAGTTAGTGACTCCTACAGCCCCTTTTTCATTATTCTTACATATCGTACCATACCTGTCCATGTGCTTGTCTTCCTGTTGAACAGGGGCTCCTGCAGGCCAGCAGCAGAAACTGTCTCACTTCTCTTTGTCTTCTCTCCCCGCAGATGATCTCAACCCTCTTGGTTGAAGAAGCTGTTGGGGAACTAACAATATAATGTAAGGAAAGACAAAAATTGTCAGCAAGTTAGTTGAATAAAGTGAGGGAGAAATTCATTATGAAAAATGGGTCAAGTTGAGGCAGGTTAGTCCGTGTAGTTTAGACAGAGATAGGTGAGTTTCTTGCAGGCGAGTCTAAGTTAAAATAGGAAAAGCGTTCCAACGTCTTCTCTGTATACAACCTTCACCCAACCGACCAGGCACACCAGACCTGACCACCTTGTGAGCTGGAATGTGGCTGTACCAGCACAGTAAGTCACAGAAACAACAGAGAGTTACCCAAAACACAGGCATGATGCTCTAAAAAAGAGCCCAAATCTAGTTAGGCAATAACTTTCATTATTTAGAAGATCCGTGTAACCTCAGAAGGCTGAGAGATGATCATCAAAACTCACGTCCAGATACCCGCAACCCTCTGCTCTTAGTTCATAGTTTGCTTAATCATCCTTGTGAAATTATGTAAAGCTTCTTGTCAAAGGCAAGCATGTGCCCTTTCCCTTAAGACACCCACACTTTCCTTGGGCATGCTCTTCTCTTTCTAATAAATTCTTTCTTAAGCCATACTTTGGACTCACTCTGAAATTCTTTCCTTCAGCGAAATCAAGAACTCAGAGAGCAATGACCCACACCCCAGCATTCAGAGGTGGCCTGGCATCAAGGCCATTCATTCAATACTCAATCATTTGTGGATCTGTCCTTCCGGGTCTCACAGCCTAGCTGGGGAAGGGATGCCTAAGGAGATGCACGTGATACAATACACCATGCATAGGAGAGGAAGGTTAGAGGCAGCAGGGAGGGGAGCAAAACCCAGCTGTGGAGTTGGGAAGATACTAAGAGGTATAATTCTGTAGGAAGAGTGCCTCAGGCAGAAGGGGCCGCTGGGCCGAGAAGTAGCATGCCAGGCGCGGGGGTGTCTGGTCATGCAGGGGGCAAAAATACAAGACTGCAGGGTTCACCCTATTGCCTTTGAGGAAGACTCTCTTGGCCAGCATCACCCAGGTGGCTGTTTGGGGTTGTCGCCCACAGCGCCCACCAAAGACAAAAGACAGCTGTGTATGAGCCCTTGGCTGGCCAGGGCGTCGTGACCAGCAGCTTGCATTGTGGAGACAGCTGCTCAGGTCATGAGTTGGGGCACAGCTGACCCAAAAGACATGCTGAGAGCCCCCCTCTCACTTTGCAGGTGAGGAAGTCTGAGGGTTAAGATCACACACTGAGATAAGCATTGAGTGGCAGAATAAGGGTCAGGCACCTGGGATATAGAGTTGCAAAGGACACTGTCCCTGACCTTGAGGGGCTTGCAACCTGTTAGTCACTGAACCGTGTTAGTCACTGAACTGTGCATCCCCCCCCCACCCATTCATGTGTTGACACTAGTACTTCCAAATGTGCCTGCACTTGGAGACAGAGCCTTTAGAGAGGTAATTAAGGTGAAATAAAATCATAGGGATGGACCCTAATCCCATAGGACTGGTGTCCTTAGAAGAAAAGGTGATTAGGACAAAGGCGCACACAGAGAGATGATCATGTGATGACAGAGCAAACGGGGGCTATCTACAAGCCATCCTCTACAAGAGAGGCCTGAAGATGAAACTCGCCCGTCAACACTTTGATCTTGGACTTCTAGTCATCAGAATGGAGAGGAGATGAGACTTCTGATGCTTCTGCCACCTGGTCTGTGGTATTTGTGATATCATCTGTAGACAACCAATACATAACGCTTGAGAAACAGACATGAACACTGCTCATGAGCCCCTAGAGTAGAAGGGGTTCTGAACTGACTGGTTGACCCTCTGTGGGCTGCACTGCAGACATTTTGCACCCCGCCCCCCAGCACCTACCTCTCATCACACTACTCCATCAGTCCCCTTAGCATCCAGGTCCCCAGCAGGCAGCAGATGGTTCTCTCAAGCTGGACAATTTGAGGAGCACTGAATGAAGGGGCTCTTTGCAAAGGTGTGGGCAGGGTCTGGGGAGGTCAAAGAAACAAAATGCAGCATTTCAGTGTCCTTCCCCCCATCCTAGACCTGCAGGGACTAGGGAGGGAGTGCACACTGGAACCCAGGACCAGGAGAGAGCCTGCGTAGACAAGTCCACCTTCAGCAAGACACCGCCAACCCTCTGTAACTTAGAGAAGGAATCTGGGGGAGAAATGCCCAGACCTGCCTCTCCTCCCGCCCTCCTGGTCTCCGGCTCTCTCTGTGGCTAAACCCAACCTGAAGACACCCCCGGACAGCCCCTTGTCTGTACTGGGAGGGCCTGGGCCAGAGGGGCTGGGCCTCTGGGATCAGTCACCTCTCCAACCTCATGCATAAGGAACAGGCTTACAAGCTCATACTTCAACCTGTCGCAGAGCATGGACGACCAGAACCCCTCTTCAGAGAATGTGCCAAGTCCCTGCAGTAACTGACTCAGAGAGGAATGCTATAACCACTGAGAGAAAACGCATAACCTTGAAAGAAAAGTGGCCGTGGAAATCTCAAATATTGCCTGTTGTTTAAAAATGAGGTTCACATGAAAGAAGTGACTGGTTTGAGATTTCATCATGTGGCATCAAGCTGCCCAAGTGCTAAAAACCTTTGGGGCTGCTGCTCTAACACCTTTACAACCGGACTTGGCTCACCTCCATTCTTAGGAGTCAGGGGTGGCATTCAGTGGGCTTCAAGACTGTATTATAGCTCACCATCCCTGTCCACCATACCCTCATCCCGTCCCAGGGGTGATGGCAGCTACCCTGAAAATTCTTGGGAGGACACCTTGAGAAGCAGGGAGAGGCAGTGAGCTCCAAGTCCGGTCAAAGCATAGCAGAAGGAAGAACATGGAAACCAGGGCAGCCGGAGATGACATTTGTCAGCAGGTACAGCACAGACACTAGCTAATCAGAAAGAAGGCCCCAGTCATGCCAAGAGTTAGCTCCTTTAATTTCAAGATTCGAGGAAGGAGGTCCTGGGAGTTTGGGGCCAGCGGGTTGTGTTCCAGGATGTGGGGACACAGGACCAGGGCTCAGGGCAGCTGCTATTTGCTAAGAAGTAGAAGAATATTATATTATTGTAGTAATGACTATGACCATTCCCATGTGCATGGGTTGAACAGCAGCCCTGCCGGTAGGGTGACCACCTGGTTCCGGCTGGCCTGGGACTTTGACGTTTTTAGCACTGAGTCTCGTGCCCCAGGAACCTGCTTAGTCCTGCCTTGTATGTTTTTGCTATCAGTTCTGGTACCTGCTGGTCTGGTCCAGGTTGAAGTATGAGTTTGTAAGGCTGTTCCCCGTGCATGAGGTTGGGGAGGTGACTGATCCCAGAGGCCCAGCCCCCCTGGCCCAGGCCCTCCCAGTACAGACAAGGGGCCATCAAGGGTTGTCTTCAGATTGGTTTTAGCCACAGAGACTCTGGCCAGAGACCAGGAGGGCAGCACATCCTGGAAGCCCTCAAAGGGGAGCTGTCTGTACCAGGCGGAAGGACCTGCCTTCCTTCCCCTAGCAGCCAGAATCGCCAGGGGCTCTCAGGGACTTCGCCCCACATTCCCCAGTTAAAATCCTCCTCTCTTTGCTGAAGTCAAAGCCTGTCCTCATGCCCATGGAGTTCCTTGGTGACCAGGCTCACCTCTCCACTTAGTGCCTTTCACCTCGAGCTCTGTTCCAGCTGCACCTCTGCAAGTGCGTTATGGCAACACCATGCTCCCTCGCTTGAGAAAACAGCCCCCATCCTCCCCTGCCCCTGCTTCTCTTTGTAGGACTCCCTCCAGGTCTCCAGTTGGGAGGCACCTACTCAGAAAAGGCTTCCGTAACCCAGGGGTTGAGGCCACTGTCCTTCCTGCTTGTTTCCTGGGCGTGCTTTACTGCTCTGTCCCACATATCGTCATGGCTTATTTAATGACTTCCTCCCTCGGAGCTGTAATCGGCCTCAGGGCACAAGTTCAAGTGCCTGGCAAAGAGTGGGCATTCCATAAATATTGAACGAATAAAACCACCAGACAGGAGTTAAAATGGTATGGGCATGCCGCAGCCTACTTTGTTAGCTAATTAAATTACTGTCCCTATTCTCTGTATAAACAGGAAAGCCCTGCCTTCTGCTCTCCACAGTGAGGCCAGGAGGGTGAGGAGAGAAGCAGAGACTCAGGACTCAGTAATTATTGTGTGACCGTTAATTGCTCAATAATCTAGCCAATTAATTCATTAATTGATAGAAAAAATAATGGAATGAATTAATCAGTGGGTTTAATTCATTCTATTGATTTATTCCATTAGTCCACTCCTTTCCTTTGGGACCTGTTGTGTTCCAGGCACTGCCTAGGCATGGGGGGGTACAATGAATGAGTGAGACAGACAAGAATTCTTCTCTCGTGCCTCAGTCTCCCAAAGTGCCGGGATTACGGGTGTGAGCCACTGAGCCTGGTCTATTAGTGGTGTAATTCTATCAAAAATTTTTTGAGACTGGGCACAGTGGCTCATGCCTGTAATCCCAGCATTTTGGGAAGCCAAGGTGAGAGGATTGCTTGAGGCCAGGTTTGAAACCAGCTGCAAGACCTTGTCTCTACAGAAATATCAAGAAATTATCTGGGTGTGGTGGCACGTGCCTGTAGTCCCAGCTACTTGGGAAGCTGAGGTGGAAGGATTGCCTGAGCCCAGGAGTTCGAGGCTGCAGTGAGCCGTGATGGTGCCTCTGCACTCCAGCCTGGGCAACAGAGTGAGCTCCCGACTAAAAAAAATTGGTTTTTTTGAGATCCAGTAGTAAGAATTTTTTAAATTATGAAATGTTTTTCCCAAGGCCAAGTCTAAGTCAATTTGGCCTTTCACAATTGACTAGTCTCTTTGTGGCTATGGACAGCCTTCTGCAATCATAGATAGGAAGGTGAGGGTCTGTTAAGGCTCTTCTGGCAAGCTCTGCCAAGACAGGGATGGAAAGCCTCAAATGGAACTGTGAAAAATACTCATAAGCAAGCAGATCTAGAAACAGGCATGTAAACTCTTCCTAAAAGCCTGTGAGGTCTTGCCTTGTGCTCTTTAGACTATCTAATAAATCATGAAAGGCTCGTGTGAAGCAGATACACTGATAATCTAGCAGCAGGGTTTAGCTGAGTTTTTAGTTGGACTGGCAGCAAAATCCCCTGTTGTAAGTACAGGGCACCACTCTGAGGAGTGTGAGGGTGCTGGGTTTAGGGGGCCCCCACACTCCATCCATGCCAGGGCAGGTATGCGTGCATGAGATGCATGTCCAAGCCAAGACCTGAGCCACTTTTTACTAGTGAATAATTAGCCCCTGGTTAAATAAAAGGCTTTCAGGTAGCACTTCCGAAGTTTGCATTCCTAAGTCTTTTAAATATTAAAATCTGGGAGTCTATCTATGTTAAAATCAGTCTTCACACACATACACACACACCAAAATGTTTGTGCCAAAATATTTTCAATTATACATTACATCTCTTCTCTTTTATTAAATTTGTGATAATAAATTCTACTTTTTCCAGTTGCTCATTCTCGATTTTTTTAAAAGTGGAAGGTGAAATAAAATATGTGACTTTTTACTTTCAACTTTGAAATTGTGGCAATACAGTATATACTAATTGTCATCTTCAAGAGTTTAAAACAATACTTAAATATCCTTGTTAGAATAATTATACTGTAAGAAAGGAAAACATATCTATTCCAATTAATAGTTTCATCTAACACTAATATCTTTGTAGAGAATGATAGCCTTTAATTTACAGCCATGTCCAAACACAAACTCAGGAGACAAGCGGGCCTCATATAATCTTTCTATCATAGCAAATTGAGCACACGAGCTTACACAAAATGTACAGCATATTAAACAATCAGAAAAAGAAAAAAACATTTCTTTTTTTTGGGGTTGGCGTCTCACTCCGTCGCCCAGACTGGAGTGCAGTGGCCGCTTCCGGCCACCGCAGCCTCGACCTGCTGGGCTCCGGCGATCCTTCCACCTCAACCTTCCGAGTAGCCGGAACTACAGGCGTGCGCTACCACGCCCGGCTAGTTTTATTGATTTATTGTAGAGATGAGGTTTCGCCTGCCCAGGCGGGTCTTGAACCCGCGGGCTCAGGCAATCCACTCACCTCAGCCTCCCAAGGCACGGGATTACAGGCTGAGCCACAGAGCCCAGCTGAAAAAAAACTTTTCAAAACATGCAATGTACTTAAGAGTTTTGGTGAAGAATTTGTGCAGGTCAGCTCACGAACAACTTTTTCTTTTCTTTTCTTTTTAAAGATGTGGGGTACAATTCAGGATAAGGTATACAAGTGGTCACTGTACAGGTAAAGTTTGGGCCTCCCTTTGGTCCCCACTTTGCCTGGTTTGAGATCAAGTACCCTTATTGATGTTGTGTGCCCCCCTTCCCCACCTCAGCAATATCCTGCTACTGCCAATCCCTTTCTTATAGTAAATGTTTAGGCCAGGTGCGGTGCTCAAGCCTGTAATCCCAGCACTTTGGGAGGCCAAGGTGAGGGGACTGCCTGAGCCCATGGGTTTGAGAACAGCCTGGGCAACTTGGTGAGACCTTACCTCTACAATAAATCAAAAAATTAGCGCGCCTGTAGTTCTGGCTACTTGGAAGGCTGAGACAGAAGGACTGCCTGAGTCCAGCAGGTTGACGCTGGGGTGGCCGTGAGTGTGCCACTGCACTCTAGCCTGGGCGATAGAGTGAGACTCCAACTCAAAAAAAACCAAAAAATGTTCAG
>CAUYQG010210684.1:0-21813 GCA_963574415.1 Tarsius wallacei | reverse complement strand
GGTGAAGCTGGAGAGGCGGGGGGGGTGTTCAGATCAGGAAGGTGCTTGGATATCAAGTGAGAACTGGGACTTAGAAGCCACTGAAGGTTTTGCTTTTTTTTTTTTTTTTTTAGTTGGAGTCTCACTATGTCGCCCAGACTGGAGTGCAGTGGCCGCTCCCGGCCACCGCAGCCTTGACCTGCTGGGCTCCGGCGATCCTTCCGCCTCAGCCTTCCAAGTAGCTGGAACTACAGGTGCATGCTACCACGCCCAGCTAATTGCTTTTTTTTTTTTTTAATCAGACATAATTTACAGGCCGGTTGCACTGGCTCATGCCTGTAATCCCAGCACTTTGGGAGGCCAAGGCAGGAGAATTGCTTGATTCCAAGGGTTCGAGGCCAGCCTGGACAACATAGGGAGGCCTCATCTCTACAAAAAAACCCCAAAAATTAGCCAGACATAGTGGCATGCCTGTAGTCTCAGCTACTCGGGAGGCTGAGACAGAAGAATTGCTTGAGCCCAGGAGGTCAAGGCTGCAGTGAGCCATGATCATGCCGCTGCACTCCATCCTGGGTGACAGAGTGAGACCCTGACGCAGAAAACCAAGACAATTTACAAACGGTAAAACACACTGTTTTTCAGGGTACACTTCTGTGTTTTGCCAGTTGGATACCTGTCCTACAACTGCCGCCATAATCAGACATTTCCATCAGCCCCCAAAATTCTGCCACGCCTTTCTCTAGTAGACCCTCCTCCACCCGAAAGACTGGCAACCGCAGATCTGTTGGTTCTCTGCCACCATAGTTTGGCCGTTTCCAGAATGCCATTTAAATGGAACCAGGCGAGCTTGGCTTCCACTCAGCAAGGCACATTTGAGACCCATCCTTTGAAAGAAGTCCAGTGTTTGGATGTACCACAGGTTGGTTATCAGTTCCCCAGTAGAGGGGCATTTGGGTTGTTTACAATTTGGGGCGATGATGAGTGACGATGCAAGGTTTTAAAGCCGAGGATGACCTAGCTAGGACTAGAATTTGAGGACGCTCTGCGGGGCTCTCGGGACAGGGAGGGACACCTGGCAGGCCGCGGGAGCGCACTCACCAGCCCTCCCCCCACCCCCGCTCTCCACGCACAGGGTATGGCCACGCCGCGCCGGGCACGGACTCGGGCAAGGTCTTCTGCATGTTCTACGCGCTCCTGGGCATTCCCCTGACGCTGGTCACCTTCCAGAGCTTGGGCGAGCGGCTGAACGCGCTGGTGCGCCGCCTCCTGCTGGCCGCCAAGCGCTGCCTGGGCCTGCGGCGGCCGCGCGTGTCCGCCGAGAACATGGTGGTGGCCGGGCTGCTGGCGTGCGCCTGCACCCTGGCCCTGGGGGCCGCCGCCTTCGCGCACTTCGAGGGCTGGACCTTCTTCCACGCCTACTACTACTGCTTCATCACGCTCACCACCATCGGCTTCGGCGACTTCGTGGCGCTGCAGAGCGACGAGGCGCTGCAGAGGAAGCCGCCCTACGTGGCCTTCAGCTTCCTCTACATCCTGCTGGGGCTCACGGTCATCGGCGCCTTCCTCAACCTCGTGGTCCTGCGCTTCCTCGCGGCCAGCGCCGAGGCGCCCGAGCGCGCCGCCCGCCTCGCCAGCCCGCGCCGCCAGGGGGCGCCCGAGAGCCGCCGCCCGGCCCGCCCCGGGGGCGCCGCCTGCGTCTCCCACCGCGTGCACCAGCTGGAGCTGTGCGCCCGCGACAACCTGGGCTTCTCGCCCCCCTCGAGCCCGGGGACCACGCGCGGCGGCAAGGCGGACAAGCCCCGGGCCCGGCGGAAGTCCATCTGACAGCTCGACCCCGGAGGGGTTGGACCTGGACTGGAGGGTGTGGCTTCAGCTGGCCGCGCACCCTCCCCAGGGTCTGGAGAGGGGTGAGGGGGCTCAAGGCCGACTTCTGCCACGAGCAGCTTCTCATTTCCTTCTGTGGCCAGTTCCCTCCCGCCTCTCCAAAAATATATTAAAGTTGCATCATAAGCACAAACCACAGGTCGTCCTGGAGGAGCACATCCCTTGTGGTGCGAACGGCAGGAAGGAATGGCCACATCAGCACCCAGAAGCAGCTTTGCACAGGTCCCTGTCACCAGCTGGCCCTTCAGGGCAGCTTTTCTGTTGTGAAGAGGCTGGTTTTCCATGTCGTAGGAGAAGCGCGCAACTTTCAAGCGTGGAATCCTCAAATTGGTGAGGCCAGATGCTCACACTTAGAACAGCACAGGAAACAGAGCTGGACCAGTTGGGGCCCTGCACAATCCAGTGTGGATGAGCGGGCCAGACTGTGCACTGTTAAGGCGTCTCGTTCTCTTTGTCCAGGGTGTAGAGTGGAATTGGCCCGTGTGTGAATGGTTGCCTCTTCCCCCATAAAGCTGATGCTCTGTCCCTGGACACCTCTATTTAAGGATGAGTGGGTCCTTGCTGACACCCACCATGTCACTGGGGCCACCTGGACACAGCAGGATGCTGTGAGATGAGCTCTTTTCTGGGTCCCGTCATTCACCCCATCAGTGACCTTGGGGAATCACATCCCTTCCCTGGGCCTGTTTCTGCTCTGTAAAATGACTGGGTTCATACAGAACCCTGCTTCCTCTGTGTATCTCTGGTTGTACTTAGTGGAACAGGCCCCTGTGCCATAAGACAGTCACAAAGCCCATGGTGTGGCATCCTGGCACCCTGTAGCACCTAGCCCCTTAAAACACCCTCTTCCCTTAGCTTCCCAGATAGAACTGTCTCAGCACAAAGCAAGAGAAAGCCAGGTTAGAAAAGCCAAAAACTTTAATCTTTAACATGAGCTACATGGTCATGAACACAATGTGACCCACTCCAACCCACGGGCCCTGGAAACCCTCCCTCCCCAAAGGCCTGGGCAGCTCCTGCTCCCGACAGGGAATGAGGGGAGGGTGGGTGGATGGAGAGAAGTCCCAGCCTGAGAACCCAGGGGTCCTGCCTCCTGCCACCCCCTGGGAGGCAGTTGTAGAGTGAAGAGACCCTAGAGGCAATGCCCATGGCCCTGGGTTCAAGTCTCCACTTTGCCCTCACAGCAGCTCTAGGTGAAATGGACACATCAGCCTGCCTCACGGGTCAGGTGAGCTCGTGGCTATGAATGCTTCCCATCCACTCTGAGGTGCTGCTATGCAGACATAGGGCCCTCTTAGAGGGCCCTGAGTCACTACAGGAGAGCAGGGAGGGGGGCTCGGTCCATCCTGACAGCGCTGCTGCTCAATAAATAAACACAGGTGACCTTGCCTGGTGCAACAGCTTTGCCCCCAAAGGGGTGGAGCTCCTGGTTTAAGGAATCAGATGGCAAATCAGCTTGTAAATTGCACACCATCCCCTGAACTATCCGCTTCACCTCCTCATGTCGAAGAGCTCTGAACTGCTGGAGAACCAAGTTCTCGTCCTGGCTTCATCTTTAACTCATGGTGGGACCTTGGGCAAGCACCTCTTCACCAGGACCTCAGCTCCCATCTTTAGAAAGGGGCTGATGGCACAGGCCCCCACCTACTACCCAGAGGTCTTGTGAGGGCCAAAGGGCATACTCAAAGTAAAAGCACAGAAAGTGTGAAAAGCACTACAGGAAGGCCAGGTCTCACTGCATCTGAAGGTTTGGGGGAGGGCTTCCCTTGGATAGGGTGCACTGCGTTGCCCCCACTCCCTCACAGCCCCAAGGCAGGAACTAGAGTTTCTTCCTCTTCTCCCACTTGGTCTCAGAGAGGTTCTGGTCCCTCCACGGGAGCCTTCACCCAGGCATCAAGGCCTAGACCATATTCCGTGTATCCTCAGTCAGCTGGGCCAGATCCCCCGGAGAGCTAAGTCTTTCTGACAACTCTCTCCCCCAAACCCAGGCTCAAAAAAGTCACTGGCCAGGGCTGTGCAGCCCAGGGCTTAAAGGCCGGGAATACTTTTCACAGCAGACATGCCCTGGAGCAATGGTCTCCTGTCACCTGAAGGAAGGGAGTGTAGGAGACCCCCTGGTTCAGCCCCCCTTGTGCGCCTGCGAGGGCTGTCAGGCGACTCACTTCCTGCTTCTGGGCCTGTTTCCTAACCTCTCAGATGGGCTACGACTCGTCCCACCCATCTTTTCAGGACCACTAGGAGGCTCCAAAGAGAGAAGGGAGGAGGTGTGGGTGTGGCGGCCCCCGCCTCATCCCGCCCTGGCTCTGGCTCAGCCTCTGTCTGGAGGAGACCCAGGCTAGGGGTGACCCCAGGGGTGGTGCTTCCCCGTGCTGGACTTCTAGCTCCTCCTCTGTAAAAATGGAAATGGACTAATGGTCCCAAAGGCCCTTTACCTTTAGTATGAAAAGGGGGTTCTGGAGAAGGAAAGTGGAGATGGCTCCCTTCCATGGCATGCCTGCACGTGGACTTGATCTTGGCCTAGAGATTGGGGAAAAAAAAATCACCCCCTAGATACCCTAGCTCCCCAAGGGCCCCCAACTCAACCCTCTTTGCTCCCCTTCAGATGGTGTGGTTTGAGCTGGCAAAGGATCAGACAGCAGGGGGGACAGGCTGGGCTTGAAGCTTCTCCAAAGCTAATGATGATAATGTCACTCCCCTCCCCACACCCCCACCCTTTGGTGAGGACAGACGATGGTTCCCACTCCCAATGGTCACAGCCCCTCGGAAGGAGGCACATGCTCACGATGATACATAAGAAACAGGGCTCCAGCCCCCAGCCACTCCACCCCTCCAGGAGGTGAGCAAGATTTCACAGAACAAACAAGAAAGTCATGGGGGGGGGGGGCCTCGTTGACCACCCCTGGGTGTTGTTATTGCTTCGAGCACTCTCTCTCTCTCCGGATAAAGGCTGTGCAGACATCAGGGGAGGGCTCAGCTGTCAGGGCCAAGCCCCTGCTCCCCCTGGTCAGGACAGCCAGGCTCTGCCCTGTCCTTCGAAAGCTACCCCTGAACAACCACAGCAGTGACGGCTGGAGAGAGGTGCTCTCCTGGCTCAAAGTATCTCAAATGGCGAGTAATAAACACAGCAGAGAAATCACACCGGTTAAAAGAACAAACAGGCGAGGGGCTGATTCTGGGCCTTAAGCGTGAGTCCATCCACAGCCCTGCTCCCTCCTGCCCCTAGCGCTGGGGTTTGACTATCACAGTCCCAGGAAGCTCTGAAGACCTCCTGGATAAAGGGGCATGGCCACCTCCTCTTCCCAGTGCAGGTCAGAAAGCTCTGTGGATGCGACATAAACTGACCAGAACTTGAAAGGATACCCAGGGCTGAGGCAGGCTGAGGGAAGGGGAGAACCTCCAGGTGGAAGGAATCACCTGGTGGGACCGAGAACAGGGTGGAAAAAAAGATAGCCTGGGTGTCCTCAGTGGAAAACGACACTCTCTAGTGGAGACCAGGGCCCTCTGTCAAGGCCCTACGATCCCCAGGAGTGCCTCATAAAGAAAGCCGGTACCAAGGATAATAAATCAGAACATATGAATATAATGGGCAGTTCCGGCTACAACCCTACAGGGGACAGGGGAAGGAAGGGGCAGAGGAGGAGGCCCAGGCCAGCTGAGACAGCGGTCTCCTGGAATGTACTTGTGTCTCCTCTCCACCCCGTTCTGGGACTCTGTAAGGACTATGTATGCGCTAAGAACAGGCCCCAGGGCTGGAAACGCTAACTCTACCCAGCTAACCTGGACTACGCCCTACACAGCAGGGACTAGGTACAGAGGAGTGGTAGGCTGCTGGGTGCCTCCCAGGGGAGGTGGCAGAAATGTGCTTCTATAAAGAGGGGCCAGCCTGCCTCCTCCCTTGCATGCAAAAGGGCTCCCACAGGCCCTAGGGAGGGCCGGGCTGGGAAGGCAGCCACCCAGGCCTGCTTGAGAAGGAATCTCCCAATTCTTCACTCTCTTTCTCCCACTATCTTTCCTCCAGCCAAGGTAGTTGAGGCCAGGGCAGTGGGTTCTGCCCTTGGTACAGGATGGTGTGTTTAAAAAGACTAAAATAGGGGGGCTCTATTGCCTCCCCAGGCCCCTGGCCCAGAGGCAAAGGGGTAGACAAGATGACCTTTGACCTCATCAACAAGGAGGGGTTCTCCTGTTTGAGAAACCCTTACCTTGGCACCACCAGTCCCAGTTCCAACTTTCCTCAGCCTCCCCCAAATGCAAAGACGGTGAGCTCTCTAGGCTTGGAGCCCCTCCGCCAAACAAAGATGACAACGTTCTTTCCAATCCACCAACAGTTTCCAAACTAGCTTGTTGCCATCCCATAGAGTGAAGCACCCTGGGGTCCATGCCAGACCCCGAGTACCTCCTCCTTTCCTTTGGCCCCTGCTGGACCCCAATTCCTAGAGCCACCGGAAGAGGGGCAGGCAGGAGGGGACGGACAGATGGACTCGGACAGGCTGCGGCAAAGCTCCTTTCACGGGCAGGCAGAGGGAAGCCCGAGCTCCTCTTCAAGCGGGGGGCTCTGGGCCCCCAGGAGCTGGCTCCGGATCCTTGCAAGGCTGCCCCATCAGCTCTGGGGCAGGAGTAGCTGCCTGAACCCGGTGCCGCAGGAAAGACACTTGCTGGTAATTGGCACCATGGAGATGGCCGGCTGGGTTCTGGACTTGGCTCTGGGCAGCGAGCTTCCGAGGAGGCAAAAAGGAGGAGTTGGACAGTGTTTAGGGCAGGAGAGTGGTTTGCTCTGCCACCTCAGTCTTTCCTTTCTCCGGATTACAGCCACATCCACCAGGTCAAGAACCGGCCAAGTCAAAAGTGTAGCCAATCCCGTTGGGAGAGGGAAGGTCTCAGGGGGTAGGAGGCAAAAAAGGGGTGAGGAGGGGCCCAAGGGGGGCAGGTCTCCCCGTCTGCTTCCCCACTGTGGGGGAGAACCCCGTCCTCCTGTTCAGTGTGCCCCTGGGCCTGGGGTCCCAGGTCAGGGCTGGGCGGTCTCCAGGCCATCTCGGGGAGCCCCTCCCCATCCCCAGCACTAAGATCGCTCCCCGCAGGGCCCCACGGTGCTCTCGAGGGACAACTGGGATGCCTGCCGGAGCAGGGGACCCGTGGCTGGGTCCACCATGGAGGAGGTGGGGAAGAGCTTGTACCAGCCCACAGCCAGGGTGGTCAAGTCCAGCTCCTCCAGCAGCACGCGGGCCACCCCCATGAACTGCTTCCGCTCCATCCGCCCGTAGTTTCCCCACACGATCACCTGTGGAGCAAGAGGAGACACAGTGGCTCAAATCCTGCTGATGCCACTCACAGGGCCAGAACCAGAACCTGGGGTCATGCCCATCCCCAATTCATGAGTCCTGCGCATTCCACCTCCTTAAAATTGCAATTTCCTGATGTGTCCCTGCTCTCACTGTTCTCCAGGCGAAGGCCCTGGCCTCCAGAGGTTGATGGTGATGATGACGATGATGATGATGGGTAGAGCACTTACTACAGGCTAAACTTGCAAGCACTTTTCCTGCACACAGCACACATTCCATTGTCACAGAAACGTTACTGGGTAGGTACTACCAGTGTCCCCACTTTACTGATAGAGAAGCTGAGTAAGGCTCAGAAGGGAACTTGTTCAAAGTCGCACAGTAAGTTGTGGAGCTCAGATCAACCACAGTGTTCTAGTTCCTCCAGGTGAGGCCCTCCAGGGAACCCCCCCAGGGGTGCCTCCCTCTCTGGTACTGCACACATGCACACATGAACACACACACACATACCAATGCCCCTCACCTGCAAGACTTTGCCCTGGGGACTCTCAGGAAACATCAGCACCTGGTTATATAGTGGGTCCAGCGACTTGCGAGCAACTTTGGTCTTCTTCTTGGCAATGCAGACGCCGTTCTCTAACAGGTAGGCCTTGATGTAGGCCGCTGGGGACAGAGGCCAGCGGGGATGCGTTCTAGTCAGGCCCCTCAAGTGGTGGACAAAGAGTAACAGAGGGGGGCCTCCCACCCTCTGCTGGGGAGAGGGGTACCCCCATGGGGCCTGGGAAGGAGGTACCGGGGCACTGGGGGGACGGGTGCAGCCCACGTTGGGAAAAGTCAACGCCACCCCTCTGGTAGTTCTGGCTGCTTTCCCCTTCCTTTGCACACTCCGTACTCACCTGTCTCCTCTCTCAGTCCCTGACTCGCCCATGCCCTCCTTGGTTTATACATTCATTTGTTAACCTACTCACTCAACAAATGCATGTTGAGCACCTACTGCATGCCAAGTACCCTTGCGGCATTGGGGTATAATGACAAACAGGAAAGATGGCCCCTGCCTTCCAGGAGCTCAATGGGGAAGAGCAACAAGGTCAACAGACAATCCCAACTGGGTCTCCAAACAAACCCTAAGGCACCAGCCCCATGTAAGACACCAGAGTTGGGACAGAGAGGTCTCCCACCATTGGGGGACCAAGACCGAGATATTCCTCAGCATATCCTCCCTGACCTCCACCCACACCTTGCAGCAGGGAGGGCAGCCCTCATACCTGGCAGTGTCTTGGAGCCTGGCTTGGCTGTCAGTCCCCGAGCCTGGATGATGTCCACTTCCAGCTGACCATTGCGCTCCTGCAAGCCGATCTCCACATCCCCTGCAAATGGCCCCAAGAGATGAGACTGGGAAATGGCTCGGAAGCTCAAGCAAGGACTCAGCTCCTCCCCTCTGCCTAGGGATGAAACGCCCTTCCACTGCTCCCTACCCAGAACAAGACCAGAACCCACTCCCACACCCAGTACCTGGGCTCTGCTGAGGGCCTGGGAGTGTGGACTAGGCTCTCTGTGCTGGGCACTCAGAGGATGTATTGATAGGCAGAGGGGAAGGAGGGAGAGATGCTGGGCATCCGGTGGGACCCCTGCCTCCGTCTATCAACAGGCCTTGGGGCACTCACCCATGGGCGTGGTGGCCAGGGTCTGGCGGCCCACAAACTGTGCTGGCCCCATGCTGCCCAGGAAGTCACTGAACTGTGCATCCGATGCCAGGCAAACTCCCCCATAGTTAAGGCTGTAAGAAGAAAAGATGAGAGAAAACAAATGTTCCAGGGGCTGACAGACATCTTGGATGGCTCAGGAGGTCAGCTCCAGAATGTCCCTCATTCCATGGTAATCTCTGCCCCCATTCATCACCCTGCCTCTCCTTACCAAGTCTTAGGTCCCACCTCTCTGAAATGCATATGCTGATACTTCCTCTCTGGGGTGGATGTAGGAATCGTGGGAGATAAAGTCTGTCAAGCACCTGGTCCCTGTGGTTTAGTGTCCTGACATTCCAAGTGTGATACAGAGACTGCAGCATCGGCATCACCTGGGAGCCAATTAGATACACAGACCTGTGCCCCACTTCACCTCCACCTGCCGAATCAGAATCTCCACCTTCACATGAGGTGATCCACTTACACACGACAGCGTGATATGCACTGGGCCAACAGCTTTGGGCTGGAGGTGTGCATTTGTTGCTGCTGCTTGGCCAGCAACATCCTCTTCCCCTTCCTTTGGTATCAAGACCTCAAATTTCCTTTGGAGAGGCCCCTCTCCAGGCCATGTGATTACAGTAGGGTGGAGCAGACCCACCTGGGCCTGTCCAATCAGGGCATTCCTTCCCCTTGCCCCGTGACTGGCTCAGTGACAGGCAGGTGGCCCAATTCTGCTGACAAGAATCTGGCCTGAATGTTTAGTCTGAACTGTGGGCAGTAAGAAGCTCTCTTTTCCCACCAGACTTGAGCCTGAAACACAGGACTGGAGCTTCTAGCCCCTATCTTGCTACCACCTGGATCCCGAGAAGGAAGCATCAAATGATGGCATTGTGTGAGTTCCTGGATCAAGCTCTGCCTGAAGCATCATATTTTGATCACATAAGTCAATAACAACAAGAACGAGAATAATCTGATTCTTATTTTGCTTAAGCCAGTTTTAGTAAGTTCTTCCCCCTTTCCTTCACCTCTTAAAGTATTGCTTTCCCATCTGTGAAATGGGAATAATAATGTTCCCATCTCCTAGGTCTGTTCTGAGTATTAAATGAGATAAGCCACCAAGTACCATGCCTGATGTACTCCTATCATCTTAAGGAGCAAAGCACTTGCAGCTCTTTTTCTCATCTGAAAACCACATCCAAGTATCTTGTTCTCTGCATTCTCAGGGCCATTTCTTCTCTGAGGCAGTAGACGTAGGACACCCTGGCTACTCTCTGGATGGGGGGAAGTGGGCCAGGGGTAGTAGGACATCATGAAAAGGAAAAGGAAAAGCACTCAGGTGGAAGTGTCAAATCATTATCCTGCCGTTGACTCCACCAGTAAGTACAACAGATTGGATATACCAGAGTACCTCGCATGGAGGCGGGGAGAATTGAGCGGCCACAACCACAGGAGGTTGTTTTTGTTCGTTTTTAAAAATCTTTATCACCATTATTCAGATAAGGAACACCAAATGGCCAGAGCTGATGGATCCAGAGTAAAGGTCTAACCCAAGCTAGGTCAATCCAAAACTCCCTCTGGGAAATAAAAAAGAGGATCTCAGAGACTAAAAGTCACAAGAACTGAGCCACATAAATGGCCAGTCCTTGCAAAGAGCCCATAAAGTCAACTACCCAGTCCTGGGTACTCAATTCTCCCTGCCTCCATGTGAAGTACCCTGGTTTATCCAATCTGTTGTACTTACTGGTGAAGCTAACAGCAGGGTAATGATTTGACACTTCCACCTGAGTGCTTTTCCTTTTCCTTTTCGTGATGTCCTACTACCCCTGGCCCGCTTCCCCCAATTCAGACAGTAGCCAGGGTGTCCTACGTCTACTGCTTCAGAGAAGAAATAGCCCTGTAGGATGCAGAGAACAAGACACTTGGATGCTTCACTCTTCAGTTTCAAATCTACAACAGACTTAGAAGAGTAGGTACCAAACTAGGCTGTCCTGCCCCCAGACAGACAGAGGAAGCAGAGGAATCAGGCAAGAAGGGAAAGGGCTGAGATGCTGAAGCATCCTTGAGGAAGGTCTGTGGTCCCCAGGTTGATGCTGGTGGTTCTGAGGGATGATGGAATATCCCAGATAGGTTTGAGGGATTCCAAAGCATAGGGGACTTGCACCCACCCCTCTTATTAGGTAAAGCTGAGAAAAGGGCCTGATGCTTTGCAAAAATGGCTGCCTGGGTGTCTTGTCAAGTGACCTTCTGGGAGAATCTCTGAGGCTCTCTGTATGTCCCTCCGCACCCCAGAGAGGAACATATGATCCAGGCGCACCCGGCAGAGGGGCAGATCCATCAGGGCCTGGTGGTTTGGGCAAAGTGACATAGCTGAGGCTAGTGTGAAACAATGACCAAGGAGCAGCAGTAAGATCATGTTCCAGAAGATACCAGAATGATAGATGATGACTGTCGACTACAAACTCTATCCCCGGTGTCTCAGCAGCAAAATAACAGCAGCCGTAACCAGCACTGATATTCAGCTGGCATACCAGGTATTACAGCCAGTCTCCATTTGATTCTGTTCCTTCAACAAATGTTTACTAAGCACATACTGTGTGCTGAGCACTGTTCTGGCCTCTTGGAATATATCAGTGAACAGACAGTGATTCTTGCCCTCAAGACACTTACATTCTAGTGGAGGGAGATATATACCCAACAATATCATAAATAAGTAATACAGTATGTTAGAAGGTGGCAAATGCTATGGAAAAAAATACATAGAAAATGAGAGTGGGCCAGGCCTGGTGGCTCAAGCCTGTAATCCCAGTACTTTGGGAGGCCAAGGTGAAAGGACTGCCCAAGCCCACGGGTTCGAGAACAGCCTGGGCAACTTGATGAGATCTCTTCTCTACAATAAATAAAAAAATTAGCTGGGTGTGGTAGCGTGCAACTGTAGTTCCAGCTACTTGGAAGGCTGAGGTGGAAGGATCGCCAGAGCCCAGCAGGTCGACGCTGGGGTGGCCGTGAGCATGCCACTGTGCTCTAGCCTGGGTGACAGAGTGACACTCCAACTCAAAAAAAAAGAAAAGAAAATGAGAGTGTGTGGAATGTGGACTGCAATACTAAGGAGTATAACCTATGCCCGTGCACTCTACCTCCTATTAAATACTTTGAATGTCACCCTGAGCCTGTTTTGGCAATTTACATGGATTCTCTCAACTAAACTTCCCTAGGATGTAGACATAACCTTTGGGAAAATCCTGAACTAAATAAGACTGTTTCCAGCAAACAGGAAAAATGAGACTTGATCCAGAGACGAGTCATAGCAAAGTCACAGTGTTCACGGAATGCCAATAACATCTACATGCTCTGTCTTATAAACTCATTTCAGCCTTACAACAACCCTACGAGGTCATTACTATTACTAGGCCCATTTTATAGATTAGCTAGAGAGTTAAGAAACCTGCCCAAGCCACATAGGTAGGCCCCGCCTCACTCTCAAGGCACTCACCTCTAAACATGGAGGCTGCCCGCTCTCACCCCGCCATGTGGTCTGAGGGCATATTTTCTGGCTAAGATGGCAAATTCAGCCTGCGTGCAGGCAGGCTGGAAGTGCCTAAGAGTTAATGCCCCAGAAGCAGCCCCTACCCAGTACCAAGCTGGGCACGGTCTGCTGTGGGGATAACACTGGCATGTGTCCAGCCAGTCTCCAGGGCTCCCCAGCAGGACTTGTTGTGGTTGTTGTCCACGGTGGTAACAGGGTTGGTAACACCCTTCACTCACCCCTTCTCCCTGCATTTCATTCCTTGTGGCTCCCTCACTGGGGATTTTTGGAACTGCCTGCCAAATAGCTGATTTCCACTTGAATCTTTGAGTCAGGGTTAGCTTCTGGAAGAAGCCAAACCAAGACAAGCAGAGTAGTATTTGAACCCGGGCAGTCAGGCTTCCATGTCCAATATCCAAAAAATTATGCAATAGTGGCTTTTGTTAAATAAAGTACATAAAAAAAATAGTCACTTAAATGTCTGGGGATTAAAATGTCTACCCACTATTCTTGCAAAATCAAAGACCCTTAATTTATGGCATTGAGACTATGACCTAGACTCTCTCACACTGGCAACATGGCCTTTCTTTCACACCTCTGGGTCTGTTTTCCACCCCAACCTCTCAGCCATCTGGGGGTGGTCCAGGCTTCATTCTGTAGGGAGGGTCTGGGTTCCAAAAGCCTGAGAAATGGTGGGATCTCATGGGTTCCAAGGCATGGAAGGAGCCCAGTCTCCCAGGCAGAGTGAGGCCTTCTGCAGCCTGAAATTGAAAGTTTCCTCCAACATCATCATTGTCTGCTCCTCAGTTCCTGGTGGGATTGTAAGCAGACAATGGGGAACTGGCAGGCCTGGTAATTAGCGGTAATTGTTTATAATATCTGGGCGGCTGCCTGATTTCCCATCCCAGGGAGCCTCGCTGGCTGCCAAGCAGCCAGGCTGACGCCCCAGAAACCCTGAACGGGTTATCACATTCTCCAGGGGGCTGGAGGAAGGATGAATAAAGTGGTGGCCGGTCCCTGCTGGCCAGAGGTTCAACTGCATCGGAGACTCCCACCACCTTGGGGTCTTCTCTGGAGTAGGAAAGCCGCCAGAGGCTACAAAATCAGATCTGCTTCTCCACCTCGCTGGCCAACTGCTTGCTGTGTGGCTTCTGACACATTGCTATTGCCTCTGCATTTCAATCAATGTCCATATCTGCAAACGAGATCACGCTGCCTCATGGATAATGTCCATTTAGCTGGCTGGTGCCTGTGCTGTATCAGTTTCAAAAGTTTCCAAAGTCTCTGCTTCCAGGGCCCACTAGCAAAGGGGTGTAAGAGAGCTTGCTGAATTGAGTGCAGCATGCAGGCAACAACTTAGACCCGTCTTTGTATGCAACAGGAACGTAGACCAGTCCTTGTAGGCAAAATGTTCACTGCTAAATGCTACAGCAGGACTCAAACTGAGAAAATAAAGGACAGGGTGAACAGTGGATTTTGGCATAATATGGACCCTGGATTCCAGTGCTATACAATCTGGGGTAAATGTCTTAACCTCTCTGAGCTGCAGTTTTCTCATGTCTATAATGGGACTAAATAGTAATCACCTTGCTGAGCTGTTGGGGTGTCAGTGAGATAACACAGGCAAGGTGCTTAGCAAGGAGTATTTGCTGAATGAATCCAGTAATGAGACACCATACCTGGTCTTCTGCTCAGCCTGGGAGAGCCTCCTCACCCTCTTCTTGGTATTTTCATGGCTTTTCTGTTTCCAGACCTGCCAGGAAATGCAGCATCTGGATGCCTGAGACCAAGCCGAGGCCATCTGGGGGCAGCAGGGGAGGGCTGCGGCAGCAGGCTCCTCCCAGGGATGCATGCCATGTGGGCACAGACAGAGTCCCGAAAGAGGATTACAACCCATGTTCCACTGGCCTTTTATTTTGTGTTAATAGTGAAATGAGATTTCCTGCATTTCCAATCCTGTTGATTTGTTTATGGAGCTGAGACCCATTTGTCTTTTATTATTAACCTCTAAACTTGGCTTGGCCCCTGGATTTTCTGTGTTCTTGATGGTTAGAGAAGTAATTGGGTTACTCAGGGCTTTGACTCCATTCTCTTTTCCAGATGGGTCACCCGTCTCAATGGCATCAGAAATTAAAAGGCTGCACAGCTCTTGTGGTGATTACAGATTATGTGGCTGTGAAAGGTTTTAGTAGTTTATGGGCTCCCTGTCCATTTCCTCACAACACATCCACTCATCCATCCATCCACCTTCCCACAGACTAGTGGAGCCTCAATACGGTCAATTCTACTGTTACATGAAACATGCATTCCTAAAAATGACTGTGCAATGCAAAATCCTGCTATAAAAATCACAGAGCTTATGGGGAAATGGGGTCAGTATCACATTAAAAAAAAAGACAGGAATGCAGTAAAAATGATAGCACAGCTTTTGACATGTTAAATGGTCAAGAAATGCATACATACTGCAATTAAAATGGCACTTGACTTGAAAACAAACCTGCAGTTTGCTGATGGAAGTAGGTGGCAGGCGGGCTGCAGCCTGTGAGTGACTGTGAAGTGGTCAGGAAAATACTGACGTGGACGAAGAGTTGTTCTGCCAGCTGTGCACAGGTGTGGCTGGGAGCTTGGTCACCTGCGGGGGCAGCAGACACCTGAGGTGTGTGTGCTTTGTGGATTCTCACGTGGGTGCAGTTTTCTGCATTCACCCATGTTTCTCGTGAAAAAAATTGCGCCTGAGCAAACGCAGAAATCGTGTTGTGCTCAAATTGTTCCTCAATACATGCATAGTGTTGGAACAAATTCTCGTTTTCAGAACAAGCACTGTAGCAGAATTGCCTGTATGCCAGCATACGCCATGCCACTCAGTCCTGACTCCGGCTTCTCAAGCATTCAAGACATTTCCAAAGCTGCCCACCTCCGTGAGAATATTGCGCATGAGAACGAAGCCAGGGATGTGACTTTTTTTTTTTTTAATCAAAAACTTGTCATGAGCCAAGTACTGATAGTACTAAGTTATCATTGTTGACTCATTTAATCCTCTTAACAACTCCATAAAAGCTAGGCACTTATATAATTAATACCTCGTAATTATTTAGTAATTAATTCCCATTTACAGAATGAGAAACCGAGGCACAGAACTGTTAGATGTGTCAGAGTCTGTCTCTAGAGTTCCCCTTCCGGAGCATGACACGATACTATCTCTGTGTGCCCTGAGGGGACCTCAGCCTGGCCCAGACCAGAGCAGAGCAGAGCACAGGGATTTGCAGGCCAAGCTCTGAGGTCAGGCAGGCCTGGTAGTGGATCCTAACTCCACCGCTCATTCATTAGTCCTAGAGATGCGTTCTTCACCTCAGAGCCTTAATTTCCTTCCCAGTAAAGCAGCAATAAATTGACAATAGGATAATCCCCGGTGCTGCTGGAAGTATTAAATGAGATAAACGCCTTACAGCAGAGTCTGGAACCATCAAGTGCTCAAGAAATACTAGTGCTTATAAAACAAAACAAAACAAATCCCTGTCTCCTAGCCCTCGGCCACATTCAGTCCCACTTTGTCCTTTAGGCCATGATGCTGCTAGATTGCAGAGGTGGGGGAGGGGAGGGGTTCTGCCACCCACCCAGCCTTCTGAGCCTTCAGTGACTGGGAACTAGCCTTGACAGGAACACAACCCCGAGCCTGGGACGCGCTGGCCCTGCCATGGGCTTGCACTCTGCTTCCTGAGCTGCGGGCACAGTGACCCAGACACTCAGAGACCTGGATGCTGATGACCCAGACACCTCAGGTCAGTGAAGGGCACAGGGAGGGAGCAGGTGGGCACAGCAGCCAGCTCCGAGAACTCCAGGTTGACAGAGAGACTGTGAGGACCCTGGATTTTGTAAGTTGGAAGGGACTGGGGAGAGGTGGGAAGGAGTGGCATGAGTACATGCTTTTGCTCACACACACCTACCCGCTATTCATCAGAATGTGTAGAGCATCAGCTGTGGGCCAGCTGGACAGGCACCGAACTCAGCGGGGCATACGCACACATGACAACTGCTACAGAGGGCGGAGGGTGCTGTGGTGGGGGAGGCGCAGGGGGCTGTGGAAGCTGCTGACAGAGCCAAAGGAATGGCAGACCTGCCCCGTGCCATTCCACTTCTCCAGCCCACACCCAGGGCAGACATTGCTAATCAAACTTGGCACGCCTGCCAAGCCTACACTTGGCTCCAGAATCCTACTCAACACAGCACTCCAGGGAGTCATTATCAATTAACTGGAGTTGGCACATGAGATATAGCCTATGTGCCAGTTCTTAGCTGAGATCTGGAGAAGAAATGAGTCAGAGGGTGAAGAGGGAGCAGGGGTAGAAAAGGGAATGCAGGGGGTGGGGACAACGGATGAAGACCAGGAGGGAGAAGTGCAAGGTGCCAGTGGTGAAGGTTGGGGGCACGTGCTGGGGCTGGGAAAGAAGGGAAGGGGTCAAGGAAATAAGTGCTAGGTGACAGACTGTGGCGTTTGAACAAAAAGAATCACAGGTGTCCAGGCACGAGTGATGAGTGACCTCAACCAGGGGATGGAGATGGGGAGAAATGGATGAATCTAAGAGACGGCTAAGAGAAGAATGATATAGAGTCCAACTATGGATTGGTTGTGGATTATGGATTACAGGGACTGTCTGGGAGAACCCCAAGCTTCTGGCTGGGGCAGCTGGGAGACGTTGGTTCCATGCATCCAGGTAGTGTAGTAGACTCTGCTGCCCCCCGCCCCCCGCCAGTCAATCAGCAACACCGCTAAGAGTTGGAGTATCAACACCTTGGCTCCCTCCCCTCCTGAAGGAATACGACACAGACTCCTAGAGTTCCCCATCAGGGTTAAGCTCTGGCTGCCCACTAAGGTAGTCAACTTTTAAAAACTTTATTGGAAGTGTCCCGTCTCTCTCACATGCTTTTCTGCCGTTATTTTCTAGAATCACCTCACAAGTGAATCACTTGCATGAGAATCTATGTCTCATGTCTGGCTCTGGGAAAATCCAAAATAAGGTCTGGGCGGGGAGGGGGGCGGGTATGATATGTCTGGGAAGTGCTCACAGCCCTTCCTCAGGGGGCTTGAGTTCTAGCCTTCCTCTTTGTCTGGGTGAGATGGGCCTGCTCTGATGGTGTGGTGGGTTGACCCACCCTCTTTAACATAGAGGGGACCCAAACAAAACCCGGAATTTACTGATAAAAAATTGTGTATTATGCTTACATGTTTAAACTTCAGTCACCTTCAAAGTACACTCCATTTGATGCAATACACCTATCAAGATGCTTTTTCCACTGCTCAAAACAGTTTCTGAACCTGTCACTTTTGACGCCTTTTAGTGGTTCCACCATTTTTTGTTTCACCTCCTCCACATCGGCAAAACGTTTCCCTTTGAGGACTTTTTCATCTGGGGAAAGGCATTCAGGATGAGATCGGGTGAATAGGGAGGGTGGGGCATGGGGGTCATGCTATTTTTGGTCAAAAACTCTTGAACACTCAGTGCAGTGTGGGCAGGTGTGCTGTCATGGTGGAAGAGCCAGTTACTTGTTTGTCACAACTCGGGACACTTCTTCCGCACATTGTGATGCAACCTTCTTAAAACTTTCAGATAAAAATTGTGGTTGACCATTTGATCTGGAGGAACAAGTTCCAAGTGTACTACAAGGGGCCCATCCTCCAAAAGATAATCCCAAGTTTTTTGGGTCCCCTCCCTTGTACAGAACACCAGTTTTTTTGTTTTTTTTTTTTGAGATGGAGTCTCATTCCATCGCCCAGGCTGGAGTGCCGTGGCTCACTCACGGCCACCCCAGTGTCGCCCTGCTGGGCTCCAGCGGTCCTTCTGCCTCAGCCTTCCAAGTAGCTGGAACTACAGGCATACGCTACCATGTCCAGCTAGTTTTTTAATTTATTGCAGAGACAAGGTCTCATCATGTTGCCCAGGCTGGTCTTGAACCCGTGTGCTCAGGCAATCCTCTCGCCTTGGCCTCCCAAAGTGCTGGAATTACAGGCTTGAGCCATCACACCCAATCGAGCACCAACTTTTGATCAGGCAGAATGGCAATCAAAGAAGAAATCCCTTTGTAGCCTCCGGGATAAGCCATGAGTGGCCCAACATGTGGAGGCCTACAGGGGGAAAAGGCGAGGGCAGGGGAACTCTGGGCCCTTGATGGCATCCTCAAACTGCCAAACCACCCCAAAAGCTCCCACCTCCCAAAATCTTGGTAGATGTAACCATTAAATGAGACAGTGTTGAGTGTAAATTTTTTTTTTTTTTTTTTTTGAGTTGAAGTCTCACCCTGTCACCCAGACTGGAGTGAAGTGGCATGCGCCCGGCCACCGCAGCCTCAATCTGCTGGGCTCCAGCGATCCTTTCACCTCAGCCTTCCAAGTAGCTGGAACTACAGGCATGCGCTACCACGCCCAGCTAATTCCTGATTTCTGGTAGAGACGAGGTCTCACCAAGTTCCCCGGGCGGTTCTCAAACCCGTGGGCTCAGGCAATCCACTCACCTCGGCCTCCCAAAGTGCTGGGATTACAGGTTGAGCCACTGAGCCCAGCCAAGTGTAATTGTTAAGGGCAGACCCCAAATGTCTGGATTTGAATCCTGGCCTGGCCACTTACTGGCTTTGTGACCTTGGGCAAGTTACTTATCTGAACATCCATTTCCTTATCTGTAAAATGGGGATATTAACAGTCCCACCATCATCAGGTTGTGAGAATTAAATGAGTCAATGGAAGTAAGAGCACTTAGCACAGTGTCCGCATACAGTAAGTGTTCTCTACAAGAGTTAGCTATGGCCTCTATCACCATTAAGTTAGGGCTTCTCTACCTTAACGTGCATACAAACCACTCGGGGGTCTCATTCAAATACAGATTCTGATTCATGGGTCAGTCTGGGGTAGGGCCTGAGATTCTGCATTTCTAACATGGTACCCAGGGATGCCCATGCTGTGGGGCTGTGGACCACACTTTGAGTAGCAAGGGCTGAAGCCGCCATCCACTGGTCTTATATACCCTGGAGCTCAAGGCATCCCCACTGACAGAGCAGCCCACCTACACACACCCCCTTCCCCATTCCTGAGACCTGGTTGGGTCTCAGCATTTCCAGAGGTTTCTCTACCCATCCTCTGCTGCTCTCCTCACGCTGCCACTTGCTTGGTCAGAGCCCCAGCATGGAAGCTCATGGAGGGCAGGGTCTCTGAGGTGCCCAGCCCCACTGCCTGGTACCTTGTAGATGCTCAATCACATTTGCTGACATGAAAATCCATCTGGGTGCACTCCTGTGCCCACCCACAGGGACACATATGCCCGGCAACTCAGTGCACAGTCAGAGAGACCTGGTGGCGCCAGGGGCTGCAGCCTCATAGGGCTTGCTTAAGTAAGGTCAGCTCTCTGTAAGCCTCAGCTGGGCTGGCAGAAGCCCAGGGGGTGGGGAAAGGGGAGGACAATCACATCCCTTCCCATTTCAGAGCCTGGCGTGTAAGTCCCACTTGTGCCCCAAAATACCTGCAGAACAAGGAGGAGGCTGATCACAGCTCCATGTCCACAACTGTCCCTTCTACGCCCCTTCCTCACCCAGGTGTTGGGCAGGCAGGAGCACCTGGCTGGGATCCACCAGGACTCAGCCCCTCTCAGGAGGCCCAGACTGTCCCCTCTACTGGACCTGGCATCCTTCATCCTACCTTATCTCTTCTCCACTGGGTTGGAAACACCCACCCAAACCTGTTGATAATCATAATCATCACAGCCAACACTTACTCAGCGCTTACTCTGTGCTAAGCACTCTACAGACACAATTGTCTTTGGGATGGTTCACTAGATCCGTTAGAATGCAACTGACCACAAGTAGCAAAATGCCCAGGTAACAGAGGCTTAATTAACAACAAACAATAACAGCAGCTAACAACTACAGTGCCTGCCATGTGCCAGTCACTGTTCTGTGTGCTTTTACATATATTAACATATTTAACCCTCATAGCAATTCGATGACTGCTTGTACTATCACTGTCCCTTTTCTATAGATTAAGAAACCGGGCTCAGAGAGGTGAAGTAATTTCCCCAAAGCCACACAGCCACTAAGAAGAGGAAATAAGCCACACCCCAGGGCTGTCTGACCCCTGAGTCCTGGCTTTGAGTCTGTCTGTCAGGTAATTAGATCTCTGCTCCCATAAAGCACATTACAATAAAAAATTGCAAAAGCCACCTTCCAAGCATCGTCATGTGTAGATATTACCTTGTTTATTTCTCACAATACTGTTCCATGATGCTCCCCTTGGATGAGTCACATGACCTCTCTGAGCCTTCACCTTCTCTTCTGTGAAATGGGAGTGTGGTTTTGACTTCCCTGCTGCTGCTCCCTGAGGCATGCAACCCTCCCCATAATCTAGTTCTCCAGAGCTGCCTAGGAGGCCACCAAAATGTTGACCAGCCTCCTGGATGCTCAGAGAGGCCCCATCCAGGGGGTCAGTGGCAAAGCCAGCACTAGGACCTAAGCCTCCTGACCCCCCAAGACTCATGCCTGTCTGCAGGGACCCACTGCTCTCCAGATGCCAAGAATAACTTCCACCAAGTTTCACTGCCTTGCCATGTTTCTCAGGTTAAAGAAAACACTGGCTCCCTTCTTCCTCCTCCTCTGTCTTCCGCTATCCTCCTCCTCTTCTCGCCCACTGGAAAATCTCACTAGGAGGTGGGTGGAACGGCAGCATCTGTTAAGGCAAGGCCATTCACGAGGCGGGAGATGCCCAGTTTAGGAGGGGCTGGGGGTGGGGAAGGCTTTTAGCCGGCAAGAGTCCACAGCTGAGAGGCAGGGCCAGCAGGAAGGGGAGCAAAAGGAAGGCCGAGCCCTACCCCTCACCAGTGGGCATCAGCCCTTGCTTGAGCCACTTAGAGCTATCCAGCAGAACTTTCTGTGAAGTTGGAAATGTTCTATTTTCTTCACCACCCAAAATGGCTGCTGCTAGCTAGTCACACATTGCTACTGAGCGCTTGAAATATGGCCAGTGCAACAGAGGAACAGAATATTTCACCTTATTTAATTTTAATTAATTTACGTTTAAGTACCCACGTCTAGTGGCTCCTTTTCAGTTGGACAGTTGGCGGCACTGAACTTTTCCAAGCCTCAGTCTCCTCCCGTGCATGACAAGGATCATGAAACCTGCCCCAACCACTGCCTCCGAGGACAGCTGGGACCATGCAGAAATGTGGTATGTGGAATAACTCCCAGCTGGGAGCCAGGACTCCTAGGTTGCAGACCTATCCATATGCTCTGTGACCCAGGGCAAGCTCCTTAGCCTCTCTGAGTGCACTGGTCATCTATACAATACCAAAGTCACTATGGATCACAGTTTCTCTCTCTCTCTCTCTCTCTCTCTCTCTCTCTCTCTCTCTCTCTCTCTCTCTCTGACTTGGAGTCTCACTCTGTCACCCAGGCTGGCGTGCAGTGGCATGCTCACAGCCACCCCAGCATCGACCTA
>CAUYQG010210682.1:0-11033 GCA_963574415.1 Tarsius wallacei | reverse complement strand
AGGTTCCAGATCTCATTGCTGATTTTTTGTCCTGATGATCTGTCTAGAGTTGTGAGTGAAATATTAAAGTCCCCAGTTATGATGTTGTTAGAGTCAATATCTTTCTTTAGTTTTCCTAGAAGCTGCTTTATGAAAGTTGGCATTCCTATGTTGGGTGCATATATGTTTAGGATAAATATTTCTTGTTGATGGAGCGAACCTTTTATCATTATGTATTGGCCTTCTGTATCTTTTTTAATTTTTGATAGTTTAAATGGTATTTTGTCTGAAATTAGGATCGCAACTCCTCCTCTTTGTTGTGTTCCATTCGCCTGAAAATTTGTTTCCCATCCTCTTACTTTGGGTCTGTGCTTGTCCTTTCTAGTGAGATGGGTCTCTTGAAGGCAGTATATTGTTGCCTGGTGGTATTTTATCCATGTTGCCATTCTATGTCTTTTCAGTGGTGCATTCAATCCATTTTAGGATTTTTAAACAAAAGAATGACATACCTTGACTTACACATAAAAGAGGTAACTTCAGCTGTCTTGCAAGAAGGACTATGAAGGTGTAAGATAAGCAGGGAGACCATTATAAAGCTATTGTGGTACTATAGGGGAGAGAGGATGGTTGCTTAGACCAGTGGAGGTAATGAGAGGTCATACTCTACATATGTTTTGAGGACAGAGTCAGTAGGAGTTCCTGGACATAGGATCTCACAGAAAGAGATTCAGGCTAAGGATTTTTACTTGAACAACTAGAACTAGAACTGATTATCTAGAGTGGTCATCCATAGGTGAATTGGTTTGGGATGTAAGATCAGGAATTAAGTTTTGGACATATTGAACGTACAAGTGTGGAGTTTGTGATTGATATCTGGATTGGCAATATATATTTGGAAGTTTGGCATATAAATGGTACTTAAAAGTAAGTGATTGCAAGATAAAACTAAGGGGTAAAGACTATACAACAGAGAAAAGTGCTAAGACTAAGAGAAAAATCAGTCTGAGAAAATAAAAAGACATGGGGAAATAATGGCATGGGGAATGACATGGGGAAGTAGAAGTGAGCTGTGTGAAAAGTAAATTTCAAGATGGAGGATGAGATCAACAGTGTCAAATGCTTCTGACAGGTCATGTCAGATGAGAATTGAGAAACAAACATTCTCAGTGGAGCAGAGGTGATGAAAGCCTTTTTGGACTATGATATGGAGCAAAGAAAAAAATTGAAGAAAGTGAATATAGATGGTTATTTGGAATGTTTTGTTACAAAGCAGAGAAAAGGAAAGGGATGGATGTTGGCTGGAGAATGGAGTAAAGCAGAAGTTTTTATTTTTTTTTAAACTTAAAATATGAGCACTATTCATGAGATGTAAACACTCTTCCCAAGATTTTGTATGTTGTAAGAAGCAGTATGTAAGTCACAGTAAAAACATCAGCTTAAGAGTCACTGTGAGTCTGAATGCTAGTCCTGACACTTAACTTGTTGTGAGAACTGGGCCAAATTAATATAAATGCTAGTAAGTGTCAGAACTAGCATTTAGATTTTTTCATTGAAATTGAATTTAGAATGAGATTTTTCTCTTGAGTTATCTACATCAAATCTTGAGTTGAAAATACATCTGAATTTTAAAAAAAAATCTGGAATACCCTTTAATTAGGTCAGAAGAATAACTTTAGTGATTGAGCTGGTTAATAATCTTTTTAAGGAGTCACTTGTTACACAAAAATTATTAATTTGCCCAATAACAATTACTGAACTCTTACTTTGTCTGTTGCTGCTTTAGCTGCTGGGACTGAATACAAATATTTTAAAAATAATCTTCGCATTATTTGATAGGAGCAGGCAGTAATATAAATGATCATATTTAGTAAGGTACCCAAAGAGCAAAGTCTGGAGTTCAGACAATGCAATAAAGAAAAAGGTGGCCAATTTAGCCTAATGATACAGGAAGGATTTTAAAGGAGGCTGAAGAGATGTCCTGAAAGACAATTAAGTGTTCCCCAGGCAAGCAAGTGAAAGCACTGTGTTCCTGTAACATGAAGGACCCTAGGAGAGGCATGGTTTCTCTGTTCACAGTTAGGAAAGATAGTACATAGTTAGGTATATAGAACAGATGCAAAGAGTGGCTAGGTGCAGAGTCGGGGAGTGGGGCTAATTCTAGAGATAAAGGAACAGAGACAGGCAGGTACCAAGTCACAAAAGGCCTTGTGTACTATGCTAAATGATTTGTAATATACCTTTTAAGAACTGGATAGTCACTGAAGAATTTTACAAGCAGAACTAATTCCGTGCAAGAGAAGGGGATATTGTAATCTAATGTCAAGTCTCTGGTCAAAAGAATTAAGAACCTTACTCAAAGAAGAGGAGCTAGTGATTGTCACAATCCTAGGAGAAGTCCTGCGATGGGAGGACCAAGAATATGTGAAAATTTAAGGCCACATGCCATGTCTCATAAGCTGTCTCCACTTTATGGTAACACTAAGAGAAGGATAAATGGTGCTATCTAACAGGAGTTCTCTGCCACCTACAAATTCCAAATTCCAAACACATATCTCAATGGGAAAGCGTAATACTGGGAGTCAAATTATATTCTAACAAACCCCAAATCTTCTAAAAGGGGTGAAAGAAGGTGGCCTGGGGAATTTTCTTCTACTTTAGGTGGAAAGAATATTAATCTCAGTGAAACAGTAGAGACTCCAGAGAAAAAATGGAGAACAAGCCAGTGGGGAAGTGTCATAGGAGCAGTGAAAAAACACAGCAGTAACCAAGAAAAAGCCAAGAATGAAGCCCATGAGACCACAGAGGTTCTGAGTAAAGAGAGAGTTTGAAGTAGAGGAATGGTGGAAAGATGAGGAAAGAAGGGATAGTGTTAAGAAGGTAAAGTAATGTCTCCATCTAACAAATCTTTACAAAAGGAGGAAGTAGGAGCCAGTCACTCCAAATTAAGTTTCAGCATACACAATACATAGATATTTATTTTTTTAAAGCTTTGATTGGTTAAACAAATTATAACTGGCTTGTGTGAGAAAATTGAGAAAATGGAAATTACACATATTATTAAGTCATTTTTATCTTTGTTATATCTGGTCTCCCCCAGTCCTGCCTCAAGCAGAGCATATTCCTAATATCTACAGGTTGTGAATGATTAATAAGTCTCCTTTTTTCAATTTCCCCTTTTTCTCAGTTCAGTAATGTGGATTGGACACTTGTCTAGGTTATTTAAATGGACTTTTAGTCTGTTGAATTGAATAGTCAGTTATCTATTAGACTTAGCATATTTATCACACCACTGAATCAAATCAGCTGGCAGCATTAAAAAAATTACATCCTTTGCTTTAAAGAAAGAAAGAAATAAAGCCGACCTTTATTAGATAAATGATCCATACAGAATAAAGATTAAACTTACATTTCATTCCAGTTGACCAAGAAAAAAAATGATTTTTTGACTGGAATATTTCTGTAATTTCTCACTTGGCACAGCTTCTTTCCGGCATATGTAAGCCAACAGGAAAAAGAAAATGCTTTGTAACTAAAAAGAAACAACATAGATTCAATATACTTAGCACTTGAAATAAACCAACTTTTTATATGGGTAAACTATTTTTATAGTCAAAAGTCAAATAATAAAGTAATGTTTGCTAGTATAAAGCATGATTTAAAATTTGCTTTAAGAATTATGTTGGGTATATCAACAAGATAGTAAAATAGGAAGCCCCAAGACCTTTCTCTTTCCATGGAGACACACATTCAACAATACACAGATCAATTTCCTATGTGAGAAATCCAGAAACCAGCCAAAAGGCTTCTGTACCCCAGGTGAATTCAAAACCAGCCACATCGAAACTCTTAGGAAACTGTGGCACTCTCTTTTCAGTCTCTCTCCCAGCATAGGGTGGCATGATTAGGAGAAATCTAATTCCTGTCTTTACCTCAAGAAGGATAAGAGAAGACTGGAACAAATACCTAACATTCAGACTCTGGAAAGGCTACTCCAAGAACTCAATTCTGCCTTTTCTGGATCTAAATGCTGACAGGAAATGGCACTGAGAACAAAGATGATGACATAAATTAGCACATACTCACTTGCCATTGCCTCTGCCTGCAATGAAACATAAAATAGGTGGGAAAAATTTCCAATTTCCAGCTTTAACCTTGGGAAGAAAAACAGCTGGATCATGTGTCCAACACTTTAGCTCTGTGGGGTGATTCCGAGGAAATGGTTTCTGTTTTGTGTGTCCTGTAGCACTGACAGAACCTGAAATACTTTAGATGCATGGGGACTACTGAGAAGAAAAAACAGCTCGTTGGCTTGTTGCTCCTATACAGCTTGTAACTTCACCTTGGCAAGGAAAGGAAAAGAGTGAAGAACATGTCCAACATTTTAGCTTTTGGGAGGATTGCTTGAGAGAATGCTTTCTATCTCACCAGACTAGAAGCATGGATGGGATCCAGCATACTCCAGATAATATGGGCACCACTGAAAGTAAAAAAAGCTAGGCAACTTACAGAAGTTCTAGAGAACCTAGTACCACACACAGACATCAGAGGGAAGAAGAGAATATGAGTATCTAAAAAAGAATCCAGCAAAACCTTTCTAATAGGAATTTACAAGTTCAGAGAAAATGCTCCCAGATAAAATGTTTGAGAAGCCCTTAGAATTTCAAGCCAGGCTAATTGTGTTATTTCTCTGTAAAAAGCCAGTTCCTAAAAGCAGGAAGAGTTGGCTGCTTCATCAAGTACATAGCTCCAAAAACAAAGTAATAAGACACATTAAGAATGAGAGAATCATAGTCCAACCAAGGGAGCAAACTAAAGGAACAAAACAAATTCATTTCCAAGAAGTTAAAGTATATGAATTACATTTTAAAAAAATTAAAATAATCATCAAAAAAACATTCAATACACTCAGGAAAATGATGCTTGAACAAAAGGAGAATAACAAATGAGACAAATATCAAAAATTACCAAACAGAAATTTTGGAGCTAAAGAATACAATAACTGAGTTGAAAAATGTACTACAGGATTCAAAAGTAGAATTGATCAAACAGAAAAATAATCAGCAAACTTGAAGACAGGTTATTTGAAATTATCCAGTCAGAGAAAAAAAAAATGAAGTAAAGAAAGCCTAAGTGGCTTATGGGAACCATCAAGCAGATATATCTCTGTATCGATTGATCTATCTATTTATCATCTATCTATCTAATGGAATTTTCAGAAGAAGAAGAAAAAGAACAAAGGGCAGAGGGCCAGAAAGCTTATTTGAAGGAATAATGGCTACAAACGTCCCAAATCTTGGAAAGGAAATGGACATCCAGATTCAGGAAGTCCAATAGATACCAACTATGATGAACCCAAAGAAGACCCCACAGAGACATATTGTACTAAAATTATTAAAAGTCAGAAACAAAGAGAGAATTTCAAAAGTAGTTATGGGGGGAGGAGCCAAGTGGTCTCTTGGGAGTAGCAGATTGGGTACAGTCCTCACTTAGCAAGACAGAGAGTAGGGATTCCACTGACACAAGACAGAGTTACCCAGAACACTTTTGGAAGGGTCAATCACTGTGAACCCAGTGAAGTTCTCTGAGTGCACAGACTCCAGAAAGCCATGCAGGTGCAGAATTCCAGGGACTCCCCACTCCTGCTCTTCACCAGTCACCTTTACAGGCACTCACAGAAAAGGAAGATCTGATCAAAGAAGGAGAGAGGGCATGATTATAAGATGCTCTGAATCAGTTCACCTCCTTCCAGCAGTGCACAAAATGTCAGTTTCATGTGAGAGAAAGCCTGGACAGGATGCAGTGGTGGGACCCAGAGCCCAGATGGAGCAGGGAGCAAGTCCCATATGGGAAAGCCTTCATGCAGCAGAGTGATCTGACTCACACACCCACTGTTACCTGGGAAACAGCAGAGCAGGGCAGAGAGTGGGAATCCAGTCAATGATTAAAGGAGGCACCTTGTACATGTTTGTAATGGTGAGACACCCTGCAACCAGTGAGGGACTCCTTAGAACAAGGGGCAGGGATAGAAATCTGAGCACCCCATCCCTGCTATGAGCTAGGCTTGTGTAGGATGAGATCATGCTGGGATTGAGGGGGGCAGATGATATGATTCTGGGTTATGTTGAGTTGATTTACCTCTCCCTCCTCCCTGCCACTGGCCATCCATCACATGCAGCAGGGGGTGGAGAATCTACTTTAGCAGTGGAGAAGAAAAAAATTTCAAAACTGCAGCAACAAGATGCTGCCACATGGGGAGCTCCTACCTCCTTCACTGAGTAAAGAGAATTCCCAAATGAAGAAGGAAGGAAAAACAAGCACCTCTCAAAATTTTAAAGAGACAGCACATGGAAAAGGAGCCACCAGAGCACAAACAATGGAAACCTCCCAGAAGGGCCTGGTCCAGCTGACAGCTGCCGAAATCAAAGAATGAGTGGCACTAATTAACAGGGACCAAGAGAAACATGAAGCAAAACTCAAAGAAATTGTACAGGAAGTAAATGCAGATTCAGCCAAATTCAAAAACAACTACTCTGAAATAATAGAAATAAAGAGCTCCATCTTCAAAACCAACAACAAAGTAACAAGTATTGGGAAGAGGCTCAACCAAGCAGAAGAAAGAATCTCAGACTTTGAAGACCAAATTATGGAATTAACACAACCATTAAAAACATAGGGAAAAAAAGCTCAAAAAGAAGGAAGAAAGCATCCAAGATCTGTGTGGCTGTTCAAAAAAGCCAAACCTACACCTAATTGGTATCCCTGAAGCAGAAAGAGAAAATGAAAACACCATAGAACAAATACTCCATGAGGGCATTCAAGAGAACTTCCCCAAATTGCTAAGGAGATGAACATCCAAGTTCAAGAGATTCAGAGAATCTCTGCAGGATATTACATGAGAAGACCATCACCAAAACACATAGCAATTCACCTCCAGAGGGTACGTACCAAAGAAAAGTTTCTAAAGGCAGCAAGAGAGAAAGGCCAAACTACCTACCGTAAAAAGCAAACAAACAAACAAACAAACAAGCATCAGAAGCACTCCAGACTTATCTGCAGAATCACTACAAGCCAGAAGAGATTGGAGTCCAATTTTTAATGCTCTTAAAGATAAGCAATTCAGGCCGGGCTCGGTGGCTCAGCCTGTAATCCCACGTTTTGAGAGGCCGAGGTGAGTGAATTGCCTGAGCCCGTGGGTTTGAGACCTGCCTGGGCAACTTGGCGAGACATCCTACAATAAATCAAAAAAAATTAGGCGGGCGTGGTAGCATGCGCCTGTAGTTCCAGCTACTTGGAAGGTTGAGGCGGAAGGATTGCCGGAGCCCAGCAGGTTGAGGCTGCAGTGGCCGGGAGCGGCCACTGCACTCCAGTCTCGGCCACGGAATGAGACTCCAACTCAAAAAAAAAAAAAAAAAAAAACAATTCCAACTAGCAGTTTCCTACCCAGACAAGATAAGCTTAATCAGTGATTGAGAATTGAAATTTTTCCTATCCAATCCCTAAAAAAGCATGCTGCCTCCAGACCATTCCTTCAAGAGATGCTGAGGAAGGTGCTGAATACAAAAAACAAAACAAAAGAATAGCAAAGCACACCATGAAAATAGGCAAACACAGAGGTAAAAGAGCACAAAGATCACTCACAAAGATATACAAAAGCAAAAGTTAAAAAGAAACAAAGCAACCCATAAGATTACTATGACAGGGATAAACTCTCACATATCAATAATCAACTTGAACATGAAGGGACTAAATGCACCACTGAAAAGACTAGAATGGCAAATTGGATAAAAACAAGATAACTCAACAATCTTCTGCCTCCAGAGAATTCATCTCACTACAAAAGACACATAAAGACTCAAAATAGGAGGTTGAAAGATGATTTTTCAGGTGAATGGAAAGCAGAAGAAAGCAGACATAGCTATTCTAATATATGACAAGCAGTTTTCAAGCCATCAAATATTAAAAAAGAAACAGAATAATGATGACAGTTTCTATTCACCATCAAGTAATAGCCATCCTAAACATATATGCACCCAACACAGGAACACCAGGCTTTATAAGATAATTACTAAGCAAACTAATAGAGGACACTGACTTTCACACAATCATAGTAGGAGATCTAAATACACCACTAACAGCTTTGGATAGATCATTGAGGAAGGATAGTCCTTATCAATAAATCAGAAAAGAACAGATGCTGGCATGAGTGTGGAGAAAAGGGAACACCTCTACATTGTTGGTATGAGCGCAGGCTAATTCAACCTCTATAGAAAGCAGTGTGGCAATTCCTAAAAGAATTAAAAATTCTTCCATATGAGCCAGCAATACTTCACCTGACTCATTCCACCAAAAAGATATTCTACCAAAAAGACATCTGCACACACATGCCTATAGCTGCACTATTCAAAACAGCAAAAACATGGAAGCAACCCTACTGCCCATCAAAGAGGACTGGATAAAGAAAATGTGGTACATATACATGATGGGATATTATGCAGCCAGAAAGAATAACAAAATCATGGAATCTGCAGCAAATTGGATAGAGTTGGAGATCATCATATTTAATGATTTATCACAGAAACAAAGAATTGAATACTGCATGTTCTCACTCATAAGTGGGACCTGAATATTAACCACATTAGCACAAGGAAGGGATTGGCAATTGCTGGACACTGCCAGGAGAATGGGGGGCATGTAGCATCACAAAGGGTATCTGGTCCCAAACCAGGGGAAGTGAGGGCCAGTTGGAGGTCCAAACTTTAGCTGCATGCAGCCTGCTTCTGTTGCTAATACTGACTTGTATCTCACATATATATAATAAAATAATAATAAAAAAGCAGTTAAAGAAAGTGATTCATCATGTACAAGGACATGTCCATAAGTGTATCAATGTATTTTTTTTTAGCAGAAACCTTGAAAGCCAAAGGATGTGGGATAATGCTTTCAAAATGCTGAAAGAAAAATGAAAGCAAAACTGCTGATCAAGAATACTATATTCTGCAAAATTATTCTTCAAAAAAGAAAGGAAAACTTTCCAAGATGGACTAAAGCTGAAAGTCTTATCAACACTAGACTCGTTTTATCATAGATGCTAAACAGAGTGCTTCAAGTTGTAATGAAATAATGCCACAGAGAAATGAAAAAGTATAGAACTCACTTGTAGATGTAAATATATAAACAAATACAAAATACAGACAAATACAGAATGTCATTATATGTAAATTTTGAACAAGTGCTCAACTTCGTTAAACATTAGGAAAATACAAATCAAAACCACAATGGAATATCACCTTAAATAAATAATAAACATAATTAAATACATCAACAGATGTAAAGACAAAAACCACATGATTATATAATTAGATGGAAAAAGCTTTTGATAAAATTCAGCACTTTTTCTTGATAAAAACCCTCGAATGTCTAGGCATAGATGGAACATACCTCAAAATTAAGAGTCATCCATGAGAAACCCACAGCCAACAAACTGCTAAACAGACAGAAATTGGAACCATTTCCCCTGAAAACTGGAACAAGACAAGGATGCCCACTCTCACTCCTCCTGTTCAACTTAGTATTGGAAGTCCTAGCTAGAGCAATCAGACAAGAGAAGGAGATCGGGGTATCCAAATAGGAAATGAGGAAGTTAAGTTGTCCCTCTTTGCAGACGACATGATTCTATACCTTGAAAACTCAAGAGAATCTGTCACAAATCTCCTTGCACTGATAAAGGACTTTGGCAAAGTCTCAGGGTATAAAATAAATGTGCAAAAGACACTTGCATTTCTATACACCAACAATAAACAAACAGAAACCCAAGTAAAAAGCATAATCCCATCCACAGTAGCCACATAAAAAAGAAAAAAAAAAGAAAAAGATATACCTTGGCATCTACCTAACCAGAGATGTGAAAGACCTTTACAACGAAAACTACAAAACACTGCTCAAAGAAATCAAAGATAACACAGACAAACGGAAAAATATTCCATGCTCATGGATTAGAAGAATTATCATTTTTAAGATGTCCATTCTACTCACGGCGATCTACAGATTTAATGCAATACTAATTAAATTACCAGCAGCATTCTTCTCAGACCTGGAAACGACAACACAGGAATTCATATGGTAACATACATAAATTATCACAAATCACCAAGACAATCCTCAAAAAAAAAAAAAAAAAAATCAGGAGGTATCACACTCCAAGACTTTACATTTTATTATCAAGCTACAATAATAATAATAAAAAAACATGATATTGGTACATGAACAGGCATATAGACCAATGGAACAGGATAGAGATTCCACAAGCAAAACCTCAATTTCTCAACCAACTCATCTTCAACAAAGTCTCAACCACCAATCACTGGGGAGAGGGAAATCTATTCAGTAAATGCTGGGGAAACTGTTTGAACACATGCAGAAGATAAAACAAGACCTCTACTTATCACCATATATAAAAGTCAACTCTAAATGGATCAAAGAACTAAATCTAAAACCTCAAACTAGAAGAACCTTAGAAAATGCAGGAAACACTTAAGGAAATTGGAACTGGCAACAAATTCTGGATTTACACCCCAATTGCCCATGCCATAAGAGATAAGATAGACAAGTGCAAGCTTCTACAAAGCCAAAGAAACTATCAAGAGAGTAGGGAGACAGCCCAGGGACTGGGAAAAAGTATTTGCCAACTGTATATCTGACAAAGACCTAACATCTAGAACCTACAAGGAGCTCAAACGTGCCGAACACAAAAAAACAAACAGTCCCATTACAAAGTGGGCAAAAGATATGAATAAGCACTTTTCAAAAGAAGACATATGAGCAGTCAAGAGATACATGAAAAAATGCTCAGCCTTACTAGTAATCAAAAAAAATGCAAATTAATTCCACACTGAGATACCACCTAACTTCAGTCTGGATGGTCATTATCAATAAATCAAAAACAGCAGATACTGGAGAGTATGCAGGGAAAAGGGAACACTTCTAAACTAGTATAGCCTCTGTGGAAAACAATTTGGCGATTCCTAAAATGTCTAAATATTGACCTTCCATATGAC